>WURS02430800.1:0-15830 GCA_011762765.2 Rhinocypha anisoptera | reverse complement strand
ACCGCATTACAAATATTTTTACAGATTATCCTCGCCGAAAACTCTCTGTCACTTTATGAAATAGCATTCCTTCTCTCACAGCCAAACATCCCCATCCCTCCATCTCGCAAATTAATCGCATCTCTGCAAGATCCCAAAGCACCGCCGCCGACACGACACTCCCCCACCCTCCCTCGTGCCTTCGAATTCGGCGGTCAACCCAGGGTCACCCCTCCCCCCCCCCTTCATCCCAACAACAGCAACGCTTCTCACTTCCTCCGTCCGGGCGGGCGGGTAGCGCAAGGAGATCCGAGTCGGTCCGACGCGAAAGACTTTCTCACTTTTACTGAAATAAAAGGAATATTTTTTCCCTTGAATGTTCCGTAAGCGTGGTGGAGGGATTGGAAAGGAGGAGTCTCAAAGCGAAGCGTCGTGATTTTGTTTTTGATGAAAAACATACTATTTAGTAAAAAGTAACCTCGTGAAACTTTCTCTTCGAAGTTCTTACTCAGCGGATACACCCGCTCCGTTCTCGAGTGGGAAGACTTATTCGAAGAGAATTAACGGCATCGCGTGGCTTTGCGGCATCAGTTTCGGTCTTATTGCCTGAGATCACTTTATGGTGGGGAACTCCGCGGCCCTCGATTTATCTGTCACGTTACAGAGAGAGTCTTCGGGAATTTCGACGGTGAAAGTGCACTGCTATCGACGATGGTCGAGTTGAATGAAATACTACATACCTATCAGACCCCAATATTCATAGTAATAAAAAGGGAATCAAATATTAGTGTTCATGGTGGGCGGTTCGTTACTTTCGTGTTAGACTAACACACGAGGCCGATCCTGGGAAAAACACCTGCGAGAAATATGCGGAATATCCAATAAAATGTTAGGATTCATTAAAAGTATATCGGGTAAATTAATTTCGAAATAAATAAATAATAAATGAAAATAAAATATAAACAAAAATAAATATAATAAAAAAATAAATACAAATTTATTTTTCATTAAAAAAAAATTGACGGGGAAATGGTTGATGGATGAGAAGAGGAACAAAAGTTCGCGCCTGCGATATCTATGAAAGGGAAAGCAGGAAAATGAAAGGAGTGGAGAGAGGGTGAGCGAGTTCTGTCAATCAATCCGTAAGGGATCGGCTAACCAAAGAAAAGGATATTAGTACTGGATCGAGGTACGAGATATCGCGTATTGCCTGTCGATGTTCGTACGATGTAAAATTAAAAAAAACGAAGCTAGGATAAGCTTGAAAAAGGAATAGTCACTTCAAAATTGACCCGTGATCCACGGTTTTCCCTAAAAATTTTATTTAATCCGAGGGTTTTAAACGATCTGTCGACTTCAATCGATGGATGACCCGCCCTGACCCCTCAGAGGGAATCAGGACTCGGAACGCCGTCTCTTTCATCGGGTAGAATTAATGCGACGCGAAAATAGTACTTACGCTCCAGAAGGGGGAGAAATAAAATCGGCGTATTCCGGACTCGGGAATTCCGCATTACGGTGACGAAACCTCCGTAAAAATTTGTTCGCCCCCCATAAAACTCACGGGGGTGAGCCGTAAAATGAGCTGCGGAAGGAAAGTCCATATTGCTCCGCGCGGTGTCGTTAAGACCAAATATCCCAATAAAGTTCTCTTAATTTTGGTTTGGAAGGTCCGTACATATTTTTCGAAAACCAATTTCCGCCACTCGCCATTACGTAAACAACGACAGAAATAAATAGAAGGGAATGCTATTTGGGATTTCCCAGACGACTAGTTCTACCGCGCTTGCAGTTTTACGAAAATCTCTATTGTTTGTTTTTAAGTCTGCTGCGCTGTTATGCAAAAAAATATTTCTCGATATGATTTTATTTTCACATCTCATTCTCCACGCAAATACTATGACTGTGACCCGAATAACAATAAATACACAGCAGTAAGATTAGGCATACATGCAAAATATCCAAATATTCAAATAACCCCTTTATTTTAATTTTAATGCTCTTCGTGTTTAATTATTTGCTATTATTATGTTTAATTTAACTAGTTGTTTAGCGTAAACTAATGTTAATCTCATAAACGCATTCATAGAGTCAATCATTTTTCTCGGGTGTTTTGATGGATGATGGATAAAATGTCATTTTTCTTGTCGTGATTGTTAAAATATATATGTAAATTACATGGCCCAGTCACAACGATAGAACGACTATAATTTTAACGTTTCGGAGTTATGAATACCGCGGGTGAACTGCTGAGGATAAAATATACACGCCTTCGTCCTCATGTCTGCGACATTTGAGTTATAAATCAGTGTGAGTGCATTAGAGTTTTTAAGGCAATATTCTTAGGAAGTAAAATATTCTGGAAAGGAAAAGATCTTATAATACTGTTTCAACAATAAAAAGTAGAGAAAATTTAAAAATGTTAAAATCTAAAGGGCATGTTCTTCACTTCGACTCTTTTTCCGAAAGAAGTTGAAGTACATTGAACTTAAACTTCATTATTTTAAAGATATTTCCCATTTCATTAAAGAAAACGATACAAGTTCGTCAATTACACAGTTTTATTTTTACTTTTTAAGATCCGGGTTTCAACGTAAAGGCGTCATCGTCAAAAACCTGACGTCACCATGACGTACAATCCCGGGTCGTAACAGTAAAAATAAAACTCTGAATTTGACAAATTGTTTATCACTTTCTTCAATGATGAGCAAATTCCATAAAGTCACGGCTGAAACGAAATATAGGTTTTTCCTGAGAACATGCAGCCCACCACCGTCAATCCCACTGGAGAACAGTAGCACCAAAGGTTGCGCAACATCGGGGCATTGTATCAGATTACTTTCGCAAAACAAATTCGGGCAGTCGAGTTATTGATTACACCATGTCACTCCATGCGCCAAGTAAGAACGCCTTTTGCGCTAGGATTTCCGAAAACACTTTCACTCAGCCGACCCTCGAGGTTAAAAGTAAATGCTTTCTTAAATAGTAGTTTCAAGACGGATGGCCTCCGTTTTCTACGTCTCAGCGGTAACCAAGAGAAAGAGAGAGAGAGATTACTTTCCTTTTACATTCAACGAATTGCGGCTATCACTCCTATTTTTCTGGGAGGCAATAAAAGTGTGCTACTAAAAAACAAGTATTGGGACATACCAAAGTGTCCATCTCTGGTTCGTTATATCAACATATCCTTGAGCGTTTTTTGATCAGTGGAAACGGTATTATTTTCTAAAGGTAACCTAAGTTTTCCAAATATCTCGTCGGAAATGGGATTGAATGGAATTTTCACGCCGCCAGTTATCATAGGAGACTAGTAAAATAGGACACAACGATCTAACGAAATAACGGTAAATAAAAGTCAACTGTCAATTAGTTTCGGTAAAAAATAGTAAAATCATCGTGCGGCAATCATAATGCTTCCCTGGAGTTAAAACCCTCAAGACTACCAAGGGCGGGTGACGAATATATCCAATTTTACTCGCATAACCTCTAATTTTTTTGGAGGATGTAATCTTCATATTAATTGCTCTCCGTTGATTTTAGTACATTATTACGGAAAAAAAATTAACTACTTAAATTTTTTTAAATTCTACATATTACTTAAACAAAATATTTTTCGCACCGAAAATAAATGTTCACCATGGAAAATAGATGCAATAAGAATCAGGTAGACATTAAATTATGGGTCTTCTTTTTCTGTCGTAGGGGCAAGGATTTGGAATAGTACTCCTGATTATATTAAAAATTTAAACTTGCTGATGGCTTTCAAAAATAAATTGTTTAATAAAATGCTACAACAGGATATATTACAAATTTGACTGATCTGTATACATGTTTTTTATTTTTTTATTTTCTTTGTTGTCCATATTACTATTGCTAGTACTTTTGCTGTATTCGAGTTCTAAAATTATATATATATACCTGTTGTATGTTCTTAGTGAACCAAGGTCCAAGATCAATAATTATTTCTTTATTTTTTATTCATATTCTTTATTCTACACTCCAGCACTCTCTTCAGGATCCTATAAACTCTCATTATTAGCCCCATTCACATCACCTTTTTTCCGATTTTTTTACAAACATTCTATCCTTCTCTACCTTCCTCAGCACCTCTCCATTTGCTCTCCATTCATCCACTTCTCCATCCATGTCCCTTACCCATATCTGATAGGTCTCAAAGACAAGTTTTCTGCTGCATCCAGTCATACAGCCCACATGAAAACCTTCAATAATATTTTCATCATGTAAAATAGTGTAATCTAAGTATGTAAAATAGTGTAATCTAAGGTAGTCCTCACCAATTCTCTCTTCTTTGTCATCTTTTCTTGGGTAAATTTTGAAATTAAAGTGTATTTGGATTTCATCTTTAAGAACACAATCATATCACTTTTCCTATTAAAAATTCAACATAAAATAGTAGGTTGAATCATTCTATTGTGAGTTATTGGATTTGCAAATTAGTTCTGGATCCTAAAAGATGGAAAACAACTGTTGCATATATCCATGATTACAAAATGAATGTATATCATATTTTTTCACAGAATTTATTGTCTCATACAATTCATTTCACCATGGTTATTATAAAAAATATTAACACATTAATGTATAATTTAGAAATAACCTTTCTCAGGGTTGGGAAAAATACATGGAAAATATATTTGTATGATAAATATGTAAATGTAAATGTATAAATGTAAGTTTTTATAACTAAATCTAATGAAGGAGCCTTACATAGAAAAAACTAATGAATAAAGCAATATGATTAAGAAATCCTCTAATAAATATCGGAAATAATACCTTGATTGATCTACCGACCGACCAACAGCCAATATTTCAATATGATGAAATTATGCTCACTAATAGGACTTTGTCTTATTATTCAAATTTTAACTGTATTATTCCTAGCAATACATTACGCTGCTAATTTTGAACTAGCATTTTATAGAGTAAATCACATTTGATGTGATGTAAACTATGGGTGACTTACAAACACTTCATGCAAACGGAGCTTCCTTTTTCTTTGTTTGCATTTGTATGCATATTAAACAAAATATTTGTCCTATGGGTCCTATAAGTTTATTCATACATGATCATTAGATAGAAAACACAAAATACTTACGTCTTTGTATTTTAGATACAAGATACAATATGCTCTGCCAAAATTTCTGCAAATACATAATACAAAATATGTACTATCTGAAATACATTGGAAATACAAAATACTTTCCAAGAAAATTATTTTAACCAATTATATGCATTTATCAATAAATTTATTATTTATTTTACAGAACATTAGGGAGAAATACTTGACAGCATGTCATTATTTCCTTTTAAAAAATGTGCTTTTCAAAGAAATTATGTATCCGTTAAATTTCTCCTATTGGGATTGTTAATTACAACTGCAAAGGAAAATAGTCCTTCTACCAGGCCACTTGAGAGAATATTAGTGTTATACTTTAGGAAGGGTTCGCTTCACTAACTGTATGCTTTACCAAATAGTATTTGTTTAAAACACTGAGACACCTGGAAAAACTGTAGAATTTCCACATCAGATTGGCTGCTGATACATATTCGCATCCCTATCATTTTCACTGAATGATAACCAATTAGCATTAGCTGATGGGTCTTTATCACATTTTGTATGGGGGGGTTCATACCCCTGGCTAAATTAAAAATTATACATATATATTTCATATTGCATATTTCTCCCCTCATCTACAATGTTAGATGGTAGCCACCTCATTTTAAAAAAGGCAAGTACCTGCAAATGGCAACTATTGTATCATTCACTTCAGGGACAAGCAGGAAATGTTTCTCAAATCTTCTGCAGAGATTAGCCTTAACTGAATGCAGAATTGCCCCACAGCACTAAGGGTTTTTAGTTTCTAATTCCTCAAATTTTGCTTTTTGCTACCTACAAGGAACCTACAAGGAAACAGTTGCTTCCTTGTATGTGATCAAGCATTATTGCCAGTGGCTTAAACATCTTTAGGTACTAAATTTCTGTACTTTTAAGAATTTTCAGCTTTGAAGTGGTGAAGACATATGCCAGTTTATCCTGAAACTGCAAAATATCTGTAATAGAGTCATAAAGAGACATCCATAGTCCATCGTGTGACACAGAGATAGCAGAAACAATGGCCCAACATTGACTAAATAAGCTCAGCAATCTTTGGCCTACCCGATGCATTCCACAATACATTACATTTGACAAAGAAGGGTGATGATCTCTTGAGAGAGTGGTTGCTTTAGCCAAAAACTTGCTGAAATCAATTGTTGCAATCTTTTGCATTTTCGAGTTGATGAAACAACATAAAACCAACCTACAACAAAATTCTCAAGTGACATGAAAAGTATTTCCAGTATTTTGAAAATACAAAATACTCAAAAAATGTATTTTCAACTAATGTACAACAGTTAAAATATATTTTCGATACAAAATACTAATGTATTGAAAATATGTATTTAAAATACATGTATTTTCAATACTGCCCAACCCTGACTGTGCTGTTATTTTTATCATGCATTATACCTATATTGATCTATGTCAAGATGTTAAGATCTAGTGCTGTGTGAATGAACTGATGACCGAATTGGATATAGATTTAGATTGTATTTGACTGCATAGCACAAACAGGCTGTAAATAGTTTAAATTTTCAAGTTTTTAAATATAGGTCTGCAATGCACACAGGGCCCAGAACTATACAGAATCCTCATTGCCTTTTTCTGGAGTTTTAATATTCAATGGTTTCATGAGCATGCCCCCAGAGTCTAAGACCATAGGTAAGTATGCTCTGAAAAAAAGCAAAATAGGCTAATCTGACGTAATATTCATTCACACAGGTTTTAATTTCCTTAACACACCTTCCTAAATACACCCTATAAAAAAATACTACTGTATGAAGAAAAGATTAGTGAAAACCTTCATATGGTGCATAGCAGTATTTGGATCTGAAACCTGGTCCAAGAGGAAGGATGGTGAGCAAAGATTGGAGGCTTTTGAGATATGGGTTTGGTGAAGGATGGAGAAGGTGAAGTGGACAGAGAGAAAAAAGAATGAAGAAATGCTAAGAATGGTAAGGGAGGAGAGGTGAATGCTTCATTCCACATAATTATTTATGTGAAATTACAAAGTTTGTGTCTCATTTAATCATGAAGCAGTTCCACCAAGTCACACCAGAAACTATCTCCTACAGAGGGTAGAATGTTGGGTTAGCAAGGCAGTAGCAGGCCTCGGACACACCTAAGTTCCTACGAATGACTATAGGTGTCAGTAAACAGCACCAATTGCAGCTCCCCAAGTGAGCATGGATGATGAAGCAGTTTCATACTTCCATTATTATACCAGTAATTCAACCTCGTGGTTTCATTGAGAAGTTGTGAGCTGTAGTGAGTTATGTGAGATGGAACGAAGCTGTGGCGAAAGGTATTATTTTCGATTTTTCAATCATTTTTTGATCATTAATATTTTCGAAATGCAATCAGCTTCAAAATTGAAGCCCAGAAGAAGCAATTATTGTGCTGCTATGTGGTGCAATAATTGTACGGGTGTGAGATTAGATGGAAGGGTCTCATTTTTTAGCCTTCCAAAAGAAGATTCGAGGTATGTGTTACAATAATTATTAATGATCAGAGCGTAATATACCATCCATTTAAGTTCTAGTATGCATCCAAAACCATATTTACTTCAGCAGCATTTTAAATTCAGAATATTTTTTGTTTTCACTACATGGAGAAACTAATGTTCAAAGTAATTTCTCAATTAGTTTTGTTATCATGTTTATTCCATATCACTGAAGGATCATTTAAACTTGTGAATAAGTAACGAAATCCTGCAGAGTCAATGCAAATTGTCCCTTTGCATATGTTTGAAAGCTGTTGCCTATGCGACAACATTGTGTCATAAATTTTCTAACATTTTGTTGATGTTTTAAAAGTTAAAAAAGGAAATCTGTTGGCCAGATGCACTTTTGTGGAATGATGTATAAAATAGGTACATACTCGTATTACTTAATACCTATTTCGTGTGATGGTTTTAAAAGAACAAAGAAATGGATACAGTTTACGTTAAGAGAGGACCTGGTCGATCATAAAACTTTATTTTAACAGATGTGCCATCACTAGAATTAGTTAAGCTATTAGAGGAGTGGGAAAAGGTATTCCTCTTAATATTTAAAATTCTCATTAGCAAAGAAGGCCTTTGTACCTTCATTTCCTCCTCAATCAAGGAAATGTGTAAAGGTACAAAGGTAGAATTTCCTTGTGCATCCTCAAAAGAAACGTTGTTAAACTTGTTCATAAAAGATAGAGTTCTTCGGGCAGTAAATTTCTTGAATTGAGAAAGGGCAAACAAAGCTCATGAGAAACTACATTTTCCTCCAAAAAAGCTGAGAAAGCTATGCCATGTGCAAATATGTATAGGGAAGTGATTGTTAAATTTGTAATATATGTGTACATGTGGATCTGAAATAGTATGAATTTATCATGCAGTATTATTGAATTATTTGTTAATAAAGCATGAAATTTCAACTGAACGTATAACGGTTTTCTTTCAACTTGTAGAAACTTTATATATATCCAGTAGAGTCATGAAATTCACATGTAAGTATTAGTTCATATGCAAATGTAATTAGAATTAATATAGAGGTATTGCATCCAGTTTTTTAATTGGTGGGGCATTTTTCTCCCATGATCACCAGATGACTTCACAATAAGCTTTTCTATAATTATTCAATGGGGCCTTATTGGAATGTCAGCGGCCTGGTAGGGGTAGGAATTGTTGAGTGTTACATTGTATCACATTGCATCATGTAGGCCATCAGCCACTAATGCACAAGCGCAGAGTGTTTCATTTTTTTAAGTCGTTATTCCTAGCAGAGTCGTGCAAGTTTTAACCGAGAGAGAAGGTTGAAATAAAACATCCTGTGTTTTTACTAAAACGCCTCATCATTATTATCCACCCATCCACAACAAAAAATCACAACAAGAAACACATTGAGCCAGTTTCAATCATCACAAACATCAAGACATGAATAAATTGTGAATTAGATCTGAGATAGAACTTGATGATGATAATGAAAAGCCATTATGTTAAATGTCCAGAGTACCCATTGTTATATTAAATGTCTGCTGTGAGTGGTTTAAAACCTTTCCAACATATGGAATAGAAATATGAAAGTAAATGAGAGATTTGTAAAATATTGAAACGCCTGTAATATATAATTAATGTAAATCCTTATTGTGATCAACCTATTCATGTGATCGATACCACTTAACTGGTATATCCAAGGCTTGTTTAAAGCATAACTAATGTTTTGGTAAAAATAAATAAAATGAATCTTTAGTATTTTTTAAAAGAAAAAACATACCTTAAACTACTTTTCTGAATAAATAACTCTTTATCCATCACTTATCATATCAGAAAACTGATTTCTCCATTTTCTCTTTAAAACACTTTTGCTGCTGGTAAAGAAACCCCACTCTCATGTGCAGTAATAAACAGTCTCAGGTGTGACTTTGTGGAAACCCTTCGTAGTTGGAGAAAGAGAAATCACCTGATGATGTTACGGCCCAACAAAATCATGGTTGTGGACAAAAATAAAGTTTTAAGTGGAAATTGCCATGTTTCTCTTTCTCCAACTCTTGAACAGCATTTTTTACTCTATAAATTCAATGTTTTAGTTGATGAAATTCTGAGGCTGGTGATAAGAGGTGCCTCAAATTACTCCAGAATACAAACAGCAGTCCATAGAATGGAGATGCACAGGATTTACAAAAGAAAAACAGAGGTTCAAGCTCACAAACTCAATATGGAAAATCATGGGCACCATGGGTTCTAGGATAAAAAACAGGGTTTTATTGGTTGATTGCTTTCACAGTGGTGGAACAGTATATGGATAAAGAAAGCTACTGCAAGATACTCACAAAATTTCATAGTGTAATTCAAAACAAAAGGCAGGGAGAGGCATGCTTAATCAATGGTTTTTGTCACTATGTATAGTGACAAATAGGGTTGATAATTCATTTAGACTGGGAAAAGTTGGACCACCCATAGTATAACCTAGACTTGCCACCGAATAACTATCAGATGTCACTTGATGCAATTTTTGGCCAGTGAGTGCTATGACAACAATAATAATGTATCAGTGCCTCAACAATAGTGGAAATACTGTTGAAAAATAGTTTCAGGTACACGCTTTTTTCCAAAAATTAAAAAAGTTGATGAATGAGTTTATTGCACACTGATGGTTTGCATGAATTTTGTATGTATGTGCTGCTATTGTATAATTTTCATACACATGTACACCTCTGGTTGTGCAATAGGTCAACTGTAAGTGGGCATTCTATGAGATGTCAGTCTTTGTCTGAAAATAAAGAAGTATAGTTGTATGAATTGTTGGCCAATAAAACCCTATTTAACTGAAGTGAACCTTATTCTATTTTCAAAAACCTCAGAAGATACAACAAGAAGAAAAACCTGATTAATTTTTTCACAAAAAAGTACTTACTTTTAGAAAAACCTCATAATACACATGTAATTACCAACATATTAATTAAATTCAATATCAGAAAGAAATAAACATGTCAACATTAAAAACAACTTTATTAGAGAGTGCAACATTATGATGATGTTTCTGATATGAAACCAGAAGAAATGCTGATGTATTTACAAAGTGATTCCTCAGTCTTAAATACCACAATTTGCAGGAGAGATGTAAATTTACTGTGTTGAAACTACTCCATAAATATGTGATTTTGATTTATGAGTTATGAATACATTGTCTGTGCAATTTATATGTGAATTTATTGATGATAAACTTGGCATTGTTTTTGTTTTCACTCATGACTTGGGTGTGACTTGAACCCATGACCTTTGGGTTAAGCAGTGAGAGCACTACCCACTCAGTTAACCCGGCCAGCTGAGTAAATCTATTATCAAAAATGAATTACTATAAATAAATACATAATACTGTTAATAAGTATAAAATCCTGTTATACTAATTCTAATATCAGGGCCTTGCATCTGGACAAAAATGCAAGTAATATTTTCAGTGTCTCTAAAAATGCACATCTTTAAATGACCATGTTTTTAATTAAAAAGAACATAAAATTTAAGTTCAATCCTTTCATCAATATAACAAGTATAAAAAATATTAATATAAAAACCATAAAACAAAAAAAAACATGAAAATGTACGGATAGAAAATAGATAAAAAATTACCCTCATTCATTCTACATGCATTAACGTAGGAATCATCACCAAGGTCACCTGGACTAAAGTTATACAAATTCTCAAAAATTGTCTTGAATAAATGCTTCTTACCTACATGTGAATTTTCTCTGTCATGCTATCAGTATAAAATTGATTATCACAGTAATTTCATAATTAAATTACTCCTCAAATACCTGAACAACCAACCAGAGTTGATTTCAGTAGTTGAGGAAAGAGTTCACATCATAGGCCCTTTGAGTTGTGAGAGTCAAACTTCATGCATCAATGGTGCCTATCCTTTCTTATTCCATCAGTGGTCTCCCTTACAATGTGTTGTATATAAAAGAGTATTGCCACTTGCCAGAATTAGTTTCTGCACTCAATTTTGCTTAGGGCCCTCAAGAGCAAATATCATAAGAAATCAAGGCACGTTGATCAAGATGAATCCTGTACACACCACAACACACAAAAATATTTTTTCAACATATGTAACTATGGAGTAGCATATTTAAAAAAGTTATAAATGAAGAAGTAGAGCAACTGAAACCTCTGCTGATGTCTCACATTTGTCACCAACAAAGTTGCTTGTCACTGGTAAACAGCTGAAGAGTGTTCTTTGTAAGAACCCTGAAATAATAAGCAATATGTATATCTAAGATTAAATCTCATCACTGAGACAACCTCATGAATTTATATAGTTACAAAAATAAACATGTTAAAACTTTTAAATTCCAGAAGACCAATACAGTGGACCATTGAAAGATGAAACTCAAACAACCTGAAATGTGAGTGTACAATCCCAAGAAAACCAGGTTTGAGGGCCACCATATTCAGAAACCACACTGCAGGTATGAGTGAACACTATCATGTCAGGGAATAAAACTTTCAAGTTTTTTGTGCCACTTTGACAGAAAAAGAAGAATTGTCTTGGGACACTTGAATTGTAAACATTAATGATAGCTGGTATCTGGAATATACATAAAGAGGAGAGGGATAAGTGAATGCTGTGCAACTTTGTGACCACAATGATAGTTTTTAAAATATTGCATGAATGCCCATGCATTGTCACTGGTAAGACCAGATTTCTCAGCCTTCCTACCACATAATACTTTAAGTTGAGATACTTTAAGAAGAGTAGAATACTTTAAGAAGTATATCCCTTTAATTTAGTCACCTCCCAAAACAAAAGTAATCACTGTGAACTAGGATAAGACCTAGGGAATAGGATAGCTAGGTATTTTACATATGCCCAGCCAAACAAGAACATTTAAGAGATTTTTATGCCTCCATAGGCAGATAAATGTCAAATAACCATTATAATAAGGTGAAAAAATTATTTAAACAACACAGTCAATGGTAAAAGCAAAAATTGATATACATATTGAAATTCTAAGTTATTGAATTCACATACCTCATTGTGTGAGTAGGTACTGCAGCTGAATATAGAACAAATACCTGATTGGACCCTTGGATTAGTGCATGACACTTGTGATATTCTGAGCTCCAGTATGACTCTACAGCCTGAGATGGGTTTTCCCGAATGGATTTACTTTTAGGGAGCTCTACATCCACTAAAAAGGAAATACACGGGTTACTTAGATGGAGCAAATACTTATAAAAATTACATTATAAATGGAAAATTTACTCGAGATTCCTATTTTCAGATACAGCTAAATTAAAAACATGCTTAAAAACTGAAGCAAGAAATGTATGTATAGTTTGGAAAGAAAAAAATCTTAGTGGGTACCAAATATGTTCTAATTTGAGATAACCTCAGTTGATGGCTCAAACAAAATGGAATCAGGATTATTTCACATATTAATATAATACTTATTCATTTCAATTCATTATTCAAGTAATTCATTTCAATGACTGTATATGCATTCAAATGTCTTTTCATTTCTAAGAGGAGGAGAAAGCAAAGTTAGGTAGTAGAGTACAAGTCTGGTGAGACTTTTTGTTATGTAAAAGGAAACATGTAGTTTAAACCACATTCAGAACTATCATATTGTGGTAACACCACTTTAACATCTCATCTTTTGTGGTGGAAGCAAAATCATCCAAAAGTGATAGGCCATTAGAGATTAATAGATTAGTAGTATCAACAGCATACACAACAGAAGAGCTCTTTGAGTACTGTTTTAAAAGATCATTGACGAACAGAAGAAATAAGAGAAGGCCTTGAAACACTTCCACCTGTACTTTGAAGGGACTTGATTTGTCTTCTACAACTGCCTCTGAGGAATGATGTTTCTCCCTCTGGAATATTATTTCAAAGCTAAGTTTTAACCAAATAACTTGGGTAACTGTAAAATGTCCCATGGTAAACTACACATTCTGGTAATCTGGTCTAAAATTCATTTAAGTATTTTAACAGATTGTTTTACCATACTGCACCAGATAAGCAGCATATCATCAAATCTCTCAAAAAATAATTTAACAATAATTTATAATTAAAATATCTTACCTGAAGTCTTTTTCTGCATAAATGTTGATACAATTTGTTTATAGAATGTTCTCAGAAGTGTTTTCCTATGTGATTCACTGATACTGTGTGAAGGCAGACCTTCATGGAGACATGCATCTCCAAGCACATTGACTGACAACAGGAACTTCTGAAGCTCATCATCAAGAAGTAAAAACCTAAATGCAAATGTAGGAGGAAACCACCCAAATGGAATTATTTAAACAAATTCAAACAAAAAATTTTAAAGTTAATTATTCAAAATTATTTCTAAATCTTGTATATAAATTGTGTATGTTGAAATATTTTCTTTGTTAACAAAAACATCCAAAAATGCTTCAAAAGGGAAGTTACATTCAAGGTAGCTGCCTTTGAATTAATTCTTCTTAAGCTATGGTCAATGTGGAATTCAGGTTACCATAAAAGATTGATGGGAAACGGCAATGAATTTTTAGCCAACAATGCTCTTATTAAGTCAGAAAATCATGAAACATAACAAAGACATGCTCTGATATACAAATGAAATTCAAAACAAAAAAGAAAGGCAGATGGAGTGTACTCTCTACAGACAGTACAGAATATTTTCTAGTAGAGCATAGTACAGTATCAATCCAAATTCAGTCATGTCTGCAAATTTAAAAACTTTATAAACTTTCTGAAGAGTCTCCTAATTTGTCCAAGAAAGTCTACACAAGCAATTGTCAAAATAATCCAGTAAACTCTATCGTGAGGTGATATAGGTTTCCTAGTAATGGAAAATCTGAAATATGACAAATCACAGTGATCATTGCATGGTAAATTTTTTTAATGGAATGGGAAAGTGCATCCAGCTCTGAAGAGTAAACACAATCTTTACTAAGTTTTTGGTACCATGCATTAGCCCTTAGGGTTAAAGTCCTGATAATAAGCCAATTCAAACACAGTTTGTGTGAGAAAAATGAAAAACTTTTTCTTCATATTATTTTCATTAATGTGCAGCAAACTGCTAAGATAGAAAAAATATGCTGTTGATGCTAACATAGTAAAAGATATGACAGCAAATTCAATGTTGGGCTACATTATAATGATTAGGAGCCATGGTGCCATATGTTATACAGCCTATACAAAATTTCTACCAATGTATTTCATGAGAAACATATATGTAGAATCACTGCCATGTTGGTCACTTCAAACTACCACCTTTGACAATTAAGGTTACTTATAAGTAATCCACTTATAAGCATAAATGCCTACAAGAGGATTAGTTATTATTATTAGGCTTGGTGAAATGGTATGACATATAAAAAGTGGCTGCCAACAAAATTTCTACCACAGCTGCTAAAGCTTTATTCTTTTATATTGTGCATTATGGAGAAAAGAATATTGAGAGCCCTGCCATGTTCAATACCACTCAGAGAGAAGTGAGCCAATCCTTGTCCCTGGATTATCAACTAATTAACCAAATACACAATGAATGAAGGCATTTTGTGGTAAGCAGATAAGGACTTGAAAGGAGAGAATAAAAATAAAAAGGCATTCTGATGACATAAAAAGTAGTTACTTGGAAGTATAGAAGTTTCAGAAAAGTGATCACAAAAGATTCAGGTTTTCCCTCAAATTCTCTAGAGAGAATGAGGATGAACCCCACCAGCCAGAGGATGTTACCCTGTCAGCCTCGGTACCGGCAGGTAATGTCCTCATCTACCAATCTGGAGGTCATGGGTTCAAATCCTGGTTATGTGAACTTTTATCCTCCTAGGGCAGGAGTGGCAAAATCATGGAACCCGTGCCCAAAGTGGCACAGGGAGCAATTATTTTGGCACTAGGAGCTGGGATGGTACTAAAGGCAAGTGGAACCTCAGGAAGTTTGGATTACAGGGTCGAAAATACAACTGAAAAATGATCTGACTGATTTGCAGATGGGGGGGACAAAGAGAGATACATTAGTGGCCTCTGCCATCAGAACTATCCCTTTAACGTCAGTCGTAAAACATTTTCAGGAGAATCATAAACCCTCTTCATATGCTTTGTTTCCATTTGCATCACATATCACACAATTAACTGTGATTATCATTGTTTTAAATTGGGTATTTTCAGGCATTACTTTGTGGAAACGATTCATAATGAAGATGAAAACACTTGGTTTTTCCACATGAAAATTTTCACGTGGAAAAACCAAGTGTTTTCATCTTAACATT
>WURS02430789.1:0-15831 GCA_011762765.2 Rhinocypha anisoptera | reverse complement strand
TTCCGTAACTCTTCGAATTCTCAACCGATTCGATTCGAATTTCTTCCGTAACTCTTCGAATTCTCAACCGATTCGATTCGAATTTCTTCCGTAACTCTTCGAATTCTCAACCGATTCGATCCGAATTTCTTTCGTAACTCTTCAAATTCTCAACCGATTCGATTCGAATTTCTTTCGTAACTCTTTGAATTTTCATTCAATTCTATTCGAATTTCTCACGCAACTCTTCGAATTCCCAACCGATTCGATTCGAATTTTTTTTCGTAACTCCTCGAATTTTCATCCGATTTGAAAGAGAGGTAGAGTGTGCGTGTTAATATTTGATAAGATAAGAAAGTGATAGTGAGTGTAATTGTGATCGACAAAATGAAAGGAGGAAAAGAACTGTTGCTTCAGTACTATGATAATAAACAATTCTTACTGAGTTGTCTAGACTTTTCTCCCTCTCTAACTATCACACTGAACGTTCGAAAACGTGTAATCTACGTAAATTTGTGAGCTTTTCTTTTGTTTAAAAATGCTACTCAAACCAACCACTACTAATTCCAAGACGATGGCCATGGGTAATTGTCGTTTGAACTATGAATCTGTTTAATCAGATCAGCCTCGACTTACCACGGAAAGCAAACTTGAGCTAAAAAGAAAAATGTTGAAACTAATCTTTGTTTTTATTTTTTAATTTTGTATTTCTAAAATATAAATAACTTTTAATTATTTTTTTCTCTTATAAGACAACTTTACCTAAATTTATAAATTCAAGCAACAGAAACAAACGCATGAAATGAGAGAGAGAGAGAGAGAGAGAACTGTTGCCTCAGTAGAGTAAAAGGGGGGAACTCGCTCACTCCCTGCTGTGTCGTCTAGACAAACCGCCCACACTCCACTCTCACCCCTCTGAGCCCTCACTATCTCTGCATTAATTTGAATTCCCTCTTTGTCTCATGTCAAATAGAGCATGCGTAGTGGTGACTAAAGCACACCACCATCAAAAATTCGTTGCAAATCGTCTAAGACAAACCGCCCATACTCCACTCTCACCCCTCTTTGTGCCTTTACTATCACTGCACTAATTTGAATTTTCCCTTTGTCTCATATCGAATGGAGCATGCGCAGTGGTGACCAGAGCACACCACAACCAAAAGTTCGTTAAAAATCGTTCAGTCTGAGTGTGAGTGTCACCTTGCGAACATCGCTACGTACCACTTGCTTCCATTGACTACGCCACTAACCTGGCAGCGAATTTAACTCCAGTTGAATTTATTTATTGGGTTTGTTTTCCCTCTGTATCGTTCCTACTCTTTGTTTTGGATATTTTTATTTTTTCTTTTCCTTTTTAGATTTGTTAGTTTATTTTCTCAAGATGTCTTCGTCGCGTGGTAACCGCGAGAAGAATTTACGTCCGAGTTCAACTGATCCGTCTGTGGAAAATTCCCCTTTTAAGCAACCATGTGTTCCTAGCACTAGCCGAGACACGCCGAAAGTAAGTCAATTCACGTTATTTTATGTAGAGCTCTTAGCTTAATCCTAAAATTAAAATTTATGGAACAATATGACAAGTAATTTTATTCAATCTATTCAAATAAATTTTTTGAATTAAAATTATGGGTTCAAATTAATTTAGATTAGTTTTTACACATTTTAAAACTAAACTTAAAATAAACTGTCTTTAGGCTTTGAGTTTAGTGTAGAATATCAGTTTGATTATATTCGAGTTTAGGATAAGATAGGTGTCCCCTAATTAACTAACTTTAAGCACTTATTATACACTTTAAGATATCTGGATTATCCATTAGATTAGATTAGTGCTTATAATGTTTTATATATATATATATTATAATTCTTAAATCCAAAGTTGTCAGACTTGATAAACAGCTAAACTAGAATTTACATCAAAAATTATTACATTTATTAGTAACACCTATATATAAATTCTCTTGCGTCATTATCAATCAATTATATCTGAGAATATGTACTTTCCATAGAATACGTTACACACAGATTGAACTAGAACTTTCATTTTGTTTTGTTTTGACCAAACTTATTTTAACATTTTTTTTATTTATTTGGTTTTGTGAATACATTTTTAAAATAGAAACAGACTTTGTTTTTAATTTCAAATAAATTAGAAATTTTGATTTGTTTTATTTTGCAAAACAAAACAAAATAAACATTTTAATACAATCTTTTGTCTGATTTTACAAAGCAACCTTTTTTTATTATAAATCTTTTTTATTTTTTGCTGTTTTATTTTGTTTTTAATTTCCAAAAAATTGGAAATTTTGATTTGGAACCAAAACAAAACAAAATAAACATTTTAAATACAATCTTTTGTCTGATTTTACAAAGTAATGATTTTTATTATAAACCTTTTTTATTTTTTCCTGTTTTATTTTTTCAAAACGATCTATTGCATCAAAAGTTTTAATTTTTAAATTCTAGATTGTTTTGTTTTGTTTTATATTAACTTTTATAATTGTGTTTTGTGCGTTTTAAAACAAATGGTTATTATTTTATTTTGCCAAAAAATTTGCTTTGTTTTGTTTTTGTGAAAGCCCTAGATTGAACCAACTATGTGAAACAAACAATATGTAATAATTTGTACATATAACAAGATTTGCATATTTTATTTTTTAATTTTTTATATTTATTATTATTTGATTTATATCTGGTTTACTTTTAGTCGGTTTATATTTATCTTTGTTTTGTTTATATTCTCTCTCTCTTAAATCCAGTGACCTTGCTTCACTAAACTTAATATATATTCCACTATATATATAACACGTTCCCCTTTGATACACCCTCTATTGATGAATAATTATATTATTTTCTTATATTAACCTTTTAATAATATAACAATTTCTCCTATATATTTTAGGCTCCATCTCGCCAGCCTCTCAGCGCAGAAGCAAAGGAGCGCAAGCGTCAAAAGGACAAGGAACGCTACCAGGCCAAGTGTCGATCCAGATCTCAAGAAGAACATGAAAATGAAAATAAAGCCCGTCGAGAGCAGTATCACACGAGGAAGGCAATGTCCCAACTGGTTCAACCTTCTACAAGTACCCCGGAAGATTCCAAAGAAAAGAAGCGTATTCGTGATCAGCAATATTACCAAAATATCAAAGACATTAAACTTGAAAATTTGAAAATTCGGCGCGAATCCATGTCAGAAGATGAACAGGAAGAAATTTGTGCTCAAAGACGAGAAGCCTACTCCAAGCAGCCTATTCACGAACATGAAGCAAATTTGGCCCTTCGACGCGATATCTACGGCAATCTACCTGTAGATGTACACAAAGAAAAACTGGAAAATCGCCGCAGTGATTACGCCAGTCTTTCTGTTGATGTACACACAAAGAATTTAGGTGATCGCCGTCAGGTTTATGCCAGTCTACCTGCAGATGTACACAGAGAAAAACTGGAAAGTCGCCGCAGTGACTACGCCAGTCTTCCTGCTGATGTACACGAAAAGAATCTAGGAGATCGCCGTCAGGTTTATAGCAATCTACCTGCAGATGTACACAGAGAAATACTGGAAAATCGCCGCAGTGATTACGCCAGTCTTCCTGCTGATGTACACGAAAAGAATTTAGGTGATCGCCGTCAGGTTTATGCCAGTCTACCTGTAGATGTACACAGAGAAAAACTGGAAAATCGCCGCAGTGATTACGCCAGTCTTTCTGCCGATGTACACTCAGAGAATTTAGGTAATCGCCGTCAGGTTTACGCCGATTTACCTGAAGATGTTCATGAAGAAAGATTGGCTAATCGTCGCTTTGATTATGCCAGTTTGCCTGCTAATGTGCATGAAGAGAGACTGGATAATCGTCGCCAGGCTTACGCAAGTTTACCTGTCGAACTCCATGAAGAAATCTTAGAAGATCAACGGGAGAGATATCACGCCCGCGCAGCTCAACGTGAAGAAGAAGCTGAACTACGTCGCGAGCAAGAGCAAGAACATGAGGTGCTAATGGAGGAGGAGTCGGCGAGCTTTGTGGAAGAGGTAGATCGACTATTGCGGGAGCAACCTCCAAACTACCAGGAACAGGTATCCGAGCGCTTGGATAGGTTCATTGATTCGCAGCGCATTGCACTAGGCAAACCTTTACTAGGGGCAGCTATTCTCACTCGCGAGGGCACACTGCGAGATGAGATCGATGAGCACTACGTTGGTCCAATGGATTTGTCCTGCCGATTCTGCGGGGCACTCCACTTTGCGGGGGAAGTCAAAGGCTCTCACCCTAGAGAGTTCGAGGACTGCTGCAAACGTGGCAAAATTAATTTTACTTTGCCACAGTGTCCTGACTTTTTGGAACGTCTTTACACTTTTAGGTTAACTGAGGAAGAGGGGGGTCGAGCAGCTAGCCAGGAATTCCTTACGAACATTAGGCACTATAACAATGCGCTTGCCATGGCTTCCATTACTTACAAGCCGGCTTACGAGCGTTTACCTGGTAGATTCCCTGTGCCTTTTAAAGTGCAGGGACAAATCTACCATCACATGCACAATCTCGTGCTGGGTGAGCCAGTTAGGAACGAGGATGGGACAATTAAGGCCACGTACAATCAGTCTTGGGTGCTCGATCCTGAACAAGTGGAAAATGTGAAGTACAGCGACAGACTCAATCGTCGTTTGCTTCAGCAATTGAGGGACTGTTTGCGGGCGGCCAATCCTGAGTTTTACGAGAAGTACTATACTATGTACGAACTCGAAAATGCAGGACGAATAGATTATGAGGAGGACAACATTAAGTTAGTTATTACACAGAATCGGAACGATCGCCGAACATGTCCTCCCACTCTCTCTGAGGTGGCTGCGGTCTTTGTGGATAATGATGATGACCTTCACCGTGGGGTTTATTGTTATCTCAAAAACCCAAACTTGGGTGATCCCAATGATCCGGGGCGTGAGTTCATTAGGGCTGACCACCCTAATGTCGACCCTCTCACCTACCCTCTTCTCTTTCCTACAGGATTTTGTGGGTGGGGACCACGGGAATATTACCAGGTAGAACCGGGGACAAATGTGCCTAATGAGAATAACAACCAGGTCACTGCGATTCAATTCTATCGCTACATGACCGCAGTTCGTCCAGGGATATTCAACCCCATCCATCATGCTAGGCGGCTTTTCCAGCAATACGCTGTTGATTCTTATATCAAAGCCGAAACACACAACCTAAATTACATTCGCGCATTCCAGCAAAGGGAGGTCAACCGAGAAGCTTGGAATGAAGTGCAGGATTACGTTGACGAACTCGATCGTAACCAGGTGCAACGAGGCCCTGCCGAGAACGATGAGTTTCGCCAACCAGTTAACATAGAATTAGAGCACGCGCAGGGAGTAGTTCACGATCGAGCAAACCCTGTTAACGACCCTGAGGTACCTGTTCCCCCGGACCAGGTGGGTCGCAAAGTTAGGCTTCTCTCCTCCTTCAAACACGGTCACCGTGCACATTATCGCAACTTTCTGGATGCCACCTCCATTGTTTCCCATTATGGCCAACCTGATCCGTTTCTTACACTCACGTGTAATCCGAGTTGGAGGGGGATTACCGAGAATCTTTATCCACATCAGGCTGCCGTGGATCGGCCTGATATCGTAGATCGGGTTTTTGACTTAAAGGTAAAAGCGGTGTTCGAGGACCTTTCGGTGAATGAGGTGTTTGGCCGACACGAGGCACACATGGGAGTAATTGAGTTCCAAAAGAGGGGTTTGCCACACACACACACACTCACAATTCTCAAGGAAGGGTACAAATTTCGCACACCAGAAATGGTGGATCGGGTTATCTCTGCCCAGCTTCCACCTGTAGGAGATCCGATGCGCGAACTTGTGACTAAGCACATGCTTCACCGCAAATGTGGCCCATCCAAGCCGGACAATATGTGCATGAAGGAGGGCCATTGTTCTCGGTTTTACCCAAAAGCCTTTTGTGAGCGCACCAATGTTCAGGGAAAGTATCCCATTTATCGCAGACCCGACAATGGCAACACATACACTAATCGCGCGGGGGAGGTTTACACTAATCAAGACGTGGTACCGCACAACCTCTACTTTCTCAAGAGGTATAACACTCACGTTAACGTTGAGTCGTGTACCACGTCGAGTGCGTGCAAGTACTGTTACAAATACGTCTACAAGGGTCCTGACCGTGCTTACGTTATGGTAGCTCGAGATGCCGTCGTTGACATTCTCGACGAGCCTTCTCATTTTCAGGATCATCGATTTGTTGATCCTTACTCAGCTTTGTGGGACATTCAATCGAACACGATGACTTACTTTTCGCACACTATCGTCCACCTGGACGTACATTTGCCTAACCAACAAGTTGTCACATTTGTTCCACACCATATCCATCGTGCTGCACAACGAGGTCCGCCACCTACTACACTGACTAGGTTTTTCGAAACCAACGCACTTTCAGTGAGGGAAGGCGTGCCATGGATTGACAACCGGCGTATCCCTGCAATGCGTATAGTCACGTCTCATCATCTAAAGTATGGGGAGTTCCCGGGTTCTTTTAGGTGGGTTAACAAACAATGGAAGTACTCTCCTTCCAATAGGCGATTAGGCCGATTATGGAACGTTAGTCCGAAAGACAAGGAAAGATTTTATCTCAAAATCCTTCTTTTGAATCGCGAAGGGCCTGTTAGCTATGAATCGATACGAAGTATAGTTGTTAGGAGGGAAGATGGAACGGAGGAAACAATTGTTTTCCCTTCCAACGAAGCTGCTTGCTTTGAACTAGGCTATGTAGACAACGATCAAGAATACGATCTGTTTCTCAGGGATGCTAGTGTATATATGCTGGCAGACCAAATGAGATCGTCGTTTTGTATCATTATTGTTACGGAGTCTATTCTAAGAAGGGTAGGGAATAGATTATGGAATGAGTTCAAGGGAGAGTTTTGTGAAGATTACAAACGACCCCGTAACATTCACTTTCTCGGTCTAAGTGACGAGGAAGCTGAGTATCTAGCTTACTTTGATATTGAACGCCAGTGCGCGGCTCATAATGTCAATATCGAAGACTACGTCGACAGGCCACAAGTTCCTAATCAAGATGAATTGGAACTAGCGTGGTTTGCACACAACTGTCGTCATATGCAAAGGTTTCGAGAGGCAGAGAGAGTAGAAATCATTATGGAACCACAACTTAGTGAGGCTCAGAGAAACATTGCCACTACTATCGTTGCCTCCTGCGACGATAGGAAGCGTGCTATGGACCAGCAAGAACCTACGCGCACTCGATGCTTCTTCATCGATGGTCCTGCTGGTTCGGGTAAGACCTTTACTTATACTTATCTCTACAACAAATTAGTCAGTCTAGGATATAGAGTTTTATGTGTAGCTTGGTCGGGAATTGCAGCGGGATTGCTGCCCGGTGGTACGACTGCAAGTACTGCTTTTAAACTGCCTGTGCCACTTGGCGAAAACACATCTTGTGGTATTCGCATGCAAACTTCTTACGCCAATCATCTTCGATTATTGGACGTAATTATCTGGGACGAAGCCTCAATGATCCCAAAGAAAGCACTGGTTGCGGTCCACAATCTTTTCACAAATTTGACTGGAGAAACAAACCCAAATATTCTGTTTGGGGGTAAGGTGGTTCTTCTTGGTGGTGACTTCCGTCAGGTGCTGCCTGTGGTGCGCAGGGGCTCTTACGGAGATATCATCCAAGAGACCATCAAAACATGGTCCGAGTGGAGACAATTCCAGTGTCTTTCTCTCCAAACCAACATTCGTTGTCAAAACGTCGAGTATCAACAGTTAATACTGCGAATTGGGAACGGAGAGGCAATGCCCGCAAATGTGACATCTATGGCACGGCAGTATGGGTGGATGGCCAACAATCTCGAAGATTTGATCAATCACGTTTATAGTGATTTTGATAATCTGGCTGAGAAGGCTATTTTGGCATGTAAGAACACTGACGTGCGCATTATCAATCAGATGGTGCTGCAGCGGTTTAAAGACTACACTGCAAACCGCAACCGGGCCGTGGGTCAAGCTGCTCCATTCGATCGAATTTCATTGAGCGCAGACTCGATTGAGCCCGACGGGGTGGTGAACTTGAATGCCTACCCAATCGAATTCCTCAATAATTACAACGCTGCAGGCTTCAGTCAACACCACCTTAGATTAGTAGAGGGGGGTATCTATATGCTAATCCGAAATATTAATATTGACTATTGCCTCACCAATGGTCAACGGGTTAAGCTGATTCGAGTGCATCCAGGTGAGACAGCAGGGGCACCGTCGTTTCTCGTAGTCTCGATTGCTTCACCAGGGTTTGATCCACAGAGAACTTTCACTATTCCTAAGGTGACATTGAGGACTAATCCAGAGAATAACGATCTCCCCTTTATTCTCAAGCGAAAGCAATTTCCTATTGTTCCGGGTTTTGCTATGACCATCAACAAATCGCAGGGACAAAGTTTTTCGACGTTGTCACTCCATCTCAATCCACCGGTTTTTGCACATGGTCAACTTTACGTTGCCATGAGTCGAATTCGGGATCCACAACATCTACGGATCTATCACGGCGAATCGGATGGCAACCAAGAAATCATTCTACGAAATATTGTCTACCAGAGTATGCTTTAGGCTAGCTTTGTTTCATTTAGTTAAGTTAGATATTAGATAGTTTTGTGGGCAAAATTGAATGGAAGATGAGTAAAAAGAGAAAGAAAGTGAGCAAGAATGTATAATAGGAGAAAGAAAGAGGGAAAGAAAGTGAAGAGTGTAAGGGAGAGAGCAACAAAGAGTGTTGGGTTTAGTTAGAAAATAGAAAAATTAGTTTTGATTGATTTAATTTAGTTCTATTTGAATTTTTTCGTTCTTAACTTGATTTTTGAAACTATTTCGTACTTCAGAATTCCCCTCCCCCCACGCTCTCTCTCCCTTCATTCACTCCTCCCCGGTTATTTTTGTGCTAACCACGGTTTCATTCTAGCCCTCTTTCCCTTTCCCCTCACGCCACCTAATTTTAAAACGTTTTTATTTTCCCGCGGCCATTTTCGTTTTCGTATTTCTCCACTGTCGGGTGAGGATATCACTCCACCTCAGTTTATAAGTGGGGGTGGTGTAAGGTGAAGTCACCACTTCCCGAGAGCGGTGGGTGGGCGCCTCCGAAGGCAGGTCTCTCTTCAGTTTACATCCCGAGTCCTCTTCGCCCGTTCGAATCCGTTTGTCGTCGTCCGCACTGCGAACTTATCGTCTCTCGCTTGGGGGAAAAAAAACCGCCGCCTTTATTTTTCTTCTCCTTCCGTTCGCTTTCCGCTTCCTTTTTTCCTCCGTTCGTCGTCGAGTGAACGATAACCCTCGCCAGGCGAAGACTCCGAAGGAGGCCGAACCTGGAAGTAATCGCCTCCACCGGTTCCGGAGGAACTCATCGCGACGGAGAAACCGAAGAGGCATTTTATAGAAATAATTCTCGGTTGTGCAAACCATGCAAACCACCTCGAGGGCGAGTGGTAATGATAAAAATGATATTACAAGATCTTTATTGGGGCATGATTGAGACTAAGTAGTCCCTTCTTCCACCTAACCCCCTGTGGTAGGAGGTGACTTAACACGAAGCACGCACACCCACGTGCACACGTTCAGAAGCATTCACCAAGAATGAAACTACTTACGTGTAGATATTCGGTAACATAACAGTATGAATATCATGCGTGAACAGTGTCAAATTACATTTATTTATCATTCATGCAATTTAACTGAAGAATATAGACACTAGCTTCTTTATTGATTATCGCCCTAAGTTTTCAGTGCCAAATTTGGTTTATATGTAAACGAATTTAAAAGCAAAAAAATTGTTTTTTAAGTTTCCTGGTACTAAAGTTTCTCTACATTAAATCACTTAGAAAATATATTAGTTTAACGTGTGTAATGATTTATTTTATTTAATTAGATTGACACGTTAGATTATTTTTTAGCTGCGCGATAAGGGGGGGTGGGAGGAGGAACGAGAAGACTCGAGAGAACCATCCCGTCACCTAATCTACGAGCAGTGAAACGGTCATCGCGTGACCTCTTCGACCCCTTAGTTGACGCGCATGCCTTTCGACCCATAGGTATAGAATGATGCGCCACGTTGTGGCTTCCGGCTACCGTGGTGAGGCGGAAGTATATTTAAGATCTCACTTGAATTTTACGTTTGTCATACGGACTTTCTGCATCATGCAGGGAAGGATCTATCGGGAAAAAGGTTTTTTTTATCGGCTGCTGCGTTATCGATAAAGGATACGAGGAATTCATTATGTGTGCACTAAAAGGCCGGTATTCCTAGAAAATTGGCACTTCCGCTGAGATAAATAAAACGCAGTGAGACGGTAGCACAAAAAAAAAGGTTCATAAAGAAATACAGAATCTGAACGATGGTTTGTATTTTGCGGTGGGAATACCTAGTTAATGTTTATATTAATGACACTCCTTTTCCTTCTTGGTAAATCCTTTTGTTCAGAAACAGAGGAAATTGCCTTTTTACTACTTTTTCGCCCACCAACAAGGTATTTACTTTCATTCCTGCTACGGCTTAAGAGTCATCAGCAGATGTTGATGTGAGTTGTCCCCTTTTTATTCTTTTGAGCGTTTATATTGTTTCCTTTTCGATGTTCTGGTTTCGTTTTTGTAATTGAGAAAATGGCCCGGGGATTTTTTTTCAGGGTTTTGGTACATTTGAATCATCATTCCACCATGCACGACATTTTTGTAATAATGGCCTTCACCCCAGCGTAGGCCCACGAGCGAGTTAATTACAGTCCCAACCCACGAGTTATCTTCGCCACGAGGTCTGATATCTTGAGCGCCCAATTTGCTCTCCTCTCCAAGGACACGTTTTACCCCAGCATCCGGGGGTCCACATTGAATCAAGCTCGCTTTTTTTCTTGCGTTCATCCGAGGCCTTTTCAGACCGTAAATTATCTCACGCCAGAACGGTCCACCATCTTCTCTTACGGTCTCGGTCGACGTGGTCAATGTGTGGTTTGTATCATCTTTATTCCTCCGTGTTGTTGGGGGTATGGTAAGCGTCAATCCCCCTTGTTTGCCGATGGCCATGGATATGTTATCCCTGCATATTACACTACCCAATAGCCCTTCTTGGGTCATAATTCTTCATTTTTATCTGATGCGAAAACCTCGGTCGTACCTCAACCAGACCATCGTGCCCTTCTTTTAAAACACTCATCTTCCAATTCCTATTTCAATCGGAGCTACACACCGACCTAACTTCTCTATTAACATTAAAAAATAACGTTCTATTGTTTTTACCTGCCTATTAATCTGTTGTGTAGTGAACGATAAATGGTAAGTTAATTGAACACCACAAGAGATCGAGGTAGTGTTCAGGATTCATAAAAAAATAGACTTTTCGTTAATTTACGCATATACATTGTCGTTTGATCCCATAAATCTCATCTCAATTCCGCAAAATCGGTAGATTTTTAGCCCGTAAATGATTACCGTCAATTGAGTACCTTCGTGGCTGTTTACTTGTTTTTAAAAACGCAAATATTATCTCCTCCATCACCTCTAGGTTTCGTTTGCAAGCTGTGACTCGACGCTCATATTTCTTGTTCAGCGGAGCTGCTAAATACATTTTGGTGCCTATAGGGTTAATGAATGGCGTCAAAGCAACCCTGTCGTCTGCGTTGTCGCTTAAGAAACGGGAACCCAGACTGGGGGATTGCCTGAGGGACTTAATCAGTTTCTGAAGTCGCAGGTGTTGGATGGAAGCGAAGGAATTTGATATAATCAGCAGCCGCCCACTGCCCGGGGAATTTCATCGCATATGGGCGCCCCACGTCTCGGATTAAGTGATGTGGGCAAGGAGGAAATACGATAGCAAGGAAGGTTGTTGAAGCCAACCCTCTCCTATAAAAATAAAGTGATTAATTGGCCTATGCCTCAGTACTTCTGATGCTTGGCCCTTGATCTCTGAATGTCTACTGCTGTTTGTGAAGTGGTGGATCTTAGGCGTGGATCTGTTTTTATTCTCTTTTTCGACGTGGAACAGATGAACCTTCGATCAAGCAATAAAAATGCGAGATCCAATATAAATAAACGTTGAAATGTTTGCATCTCTTTGTCGCAAAAAACCCCTGGCCAGGGCTACTTTTTCTGCGCTTGTGGCTTCAGTAATTTGAAATCGTACATCGCATAATTAATTATGAATTATCAGTTGGCGTAATCAAATTACATCATCGCATTAAGACAAGTGTAATGAAACATCAAAGTGGTTATTTCCTACACATGGCCATTGTTGACAAAGATAAATAACAGCGATATAATGATGCCATCCCGTTTCGTTAGCTGGTTTATTTCATCACTCTCCCCGCAAAGACTTCTAGCGACGTCCAGGAAAAGAAAGTAATATCCTCTTTCAGTGCGTTGCATCCTCTGTTATAATTATAGAATGGTTTCTCTGGCTTCGAGTCCTGGATGATCTACTCCCTCTTCCCAACGCGAGGATGTTTCTTTTTGAGTTGTTTCTTACTGACACAGAGATAGAAGTTTCTTACTGACATATTGCTGCTGTGGCAATCGCCATGCACTTTCTTTTGCTTCTACGTGAATTTACTTAGAAGAGGAATAACTTCTCTATGGTCAGACATCTAGAATTTCTAGTTATTGATTCTAAGACTTATTTTTCTTGGTGAGGCACATGGCCATTAACTCAAATCGAATATTGTTTTCATTTTTCGTAATTCTTTTGTGTCTAAATTCAGTTTTTTAATCATGCGTTGGGTTAGTAACCATTTGATTCACTAATATACCCGAGTGGATTCGTGTTAGAACAGAATTTTCTCGCTGCTGAAAGGTTAAAAAAAATATTGAAAAAAATTACTCTCTGTAAATTTTATCGTGTTCTGGTTATTAGTACTAATGTCGCTTATGAAAAGGAAACATTTTATTTTTCAATAAACTGTTTAGTGTTTCAAATCAAGATTACCGACAAGTTGCTGCCCGTATCGTAATTATCATCTTAGTTACAGGCTCCTGGTCGTATCCAGGTTTGAGTTACAACTGCAGATCCAGTCTGACATGCCCTTTGCATAACTCTCTTATTCAGCGATCAAGTGTCTGCTTTCTTTTATGGCCAAATACATTCAACCGTTTTGCATCACTGTGAATAGTACGCATGCCATATACGGGGTCCTACGCTGCATTTTCTTTATCTTGTCAATCCTAACGTAAAACAAAGGCGCATAAAATTCCTATTTTACTTTCCGTAAACATCCATGATAAGTCCTTCCCATTTAGGACAGTGATCTACGTAAACCCGCCCACCAGGCTGTCTTCTCCCTCAAGTTCCGAGAATTTCATAACGTTTCATTTCCGCCGTAGGAGGAAAATGTGCTCTTTCAACAAAGCTCGTCGTGCACGCCCAGAGTTAATAATGCTTGTAGTCATTTCCATTATGTGGTAATTTACTTGAATTTGTTGTCTTTTGTTCAGTTTTTTAACAATTATTTCTTGCTATAGCCACGAAAACAACCAACAGATGATAATGCAGTCCACGGGCAAGAATTTATTTTTTCCTTAACTCTCTAGTAGTATTTTTTTTTGTTTTATAGGGTGCTTCGACGGCTATGGTCATTTCGCACCTCTTCCACTCGTAGAAAAAAACCCATTTGCACAAACACAGCATCCATACCCAGGGCTGGTCTCGAACCCGCGACCTTTGGGTTAGCCGGCAAGCACGCTACCCACCAGGCTAACCCGGTCGGCGGCTTAACTCGCTATCCGCTCACCATCCTCAAATACGGTTTTTACTATACGAGTCACTCATGTGTAACAGTCGTATGTCACTTATATCGCCGGAATATTGTTTGTGTTCAGGTTCTATTTAACGACAAAACTTGGGAAAAAAACACTTTTTTCTTACAGATTCGTAAAACGACAACACCATTCGTTTTAGGAAGGAGCTTCATTCTACTGCGCCAAACCATAGCGACACGTATCACATTTCTACAGGTGTAGTTTTCTTTCTCACTGCCGTCATTGTCCCGGTGCCATTCTCATGGTAATTCAGTTCAGTTGACGGTTCCGTATATTTTTTAAACCTGTCACTCTTCCGCGAAAAACTCGGCATTTTTCTCCGCAATGGCCACTTCCTCGCTCAATTATCCCCTCTTCCTGGAATGCATTTCCATGATGAGTAGGGACTCTCTTGCCGACCGCGTGCTTCATTCAAAGTGCTTACTTTCCGAAAACCTCAGTGAGCAGCTTTATTCATTTGTCACCTTAAACAGTCTTGAATGCATTAATGTCTCAACAATGTCTCGCTGCTTTGGCTCCTTTCCTCGGGCAGTTCAATTCCAATATTTCATTTGAATCAGGTGGAGATGCTGTAAAATAGCGTCTCGAATACTGTCAAGTCTTGAATTAATCACCATGTAAACTAGTTATGAAATTCAATCGGTAGTGAATTCCTTATCGAATTGAATCGTAATTGATTTGGGTAGGTGAACGGAGAGCTCACCTTTGGCATACGATATTCAAACGCTATTTCCAATGGCCCTTGTTGCCTCAAACCCTGGAGAAATTCTCGTTTCTCAGAAAATTGCTTTTATTATCAAAGGCCATCCATCTTCCGAGATTTTAACAAGAACCGCTTAAAACCTATTTATTTATAAAATCTATAAACCTACTTATTTAACATAATGTGAGGGGTGAACATTTAATGTAGGAACCCTCACCATTGAAATTTTATCAACAATTTAAATAAAGCAACGGCTGCGTGGAACCATTAAGAAGCTAATCGCAGTCGGGTAAAGAGAGAGAATTGGAATGAGACAGAAATTCAGACTTTACATCTGTTACTATTCCACTCCTTTCTTATATTTAAGGGGGCAGTAACTGAAGTGTGTATTTGCTCACCAGTCTCCCACGTCGCCGAAAAATCTAAATGCAGTAACGAAACAAATAAGCCAAAATGAATTTTATCTTCATATAAGTCTGCCGATTCCGAGACTCTTGTTTCGAAATGAGTATAGATTAATAGCATAGCGAATAATATTTTTATATATTAGATAATATTATCCCGGGAGAAGTTTTATAAAAATCACAAAACTAGCGATGTCATTAAAGTGCGATAACGCTATTATGACACATTGCTACGAGTATCTCAGACGCTCTGCAATCAGATAACTGCGTGAATGCTGCTAAAATATCGTTTACCGAATTTCCTCTTCCTTTCTATGGGTGGAGTTCCGGGTTCTTTTCCTCCTTGCGTAACGTATTCACTACGGACACTTTTTGGACCGGTCACGATGTGATCTATGGAACCAGGTACATTACACATGCCTCTCGGACGCTGGAAGTGGTGCGCGCTCCCTTTCAAATCAGAAGCTCCAATCTAAAATGGCGAGCGTGTTGCGCGCGGTGAAAATGAACACCTTCGTCCGTTGAGTCGTTTTAAAACAATCTCTCGGAGGTCTTCGATCCCGCGAAACAACCCTTCCGGTGATGGAGGTGGTGACCTCTCCCCCCCCCCCCTCGTGTGGACACAGAATTTCCGTATAGAGTAAACTCCTCTCTCCCATGCAGTTCAGATCGTATCCCCTCCGTGGTGCACGGGCGTGGACCGTCTCCGGCTCTCTCGCCACCTCCCGTCGACTCCCCGCGGTGCGCGGAAATGGGGTCAGTGCACCTTCGTCGTGTCGTAACTCTGCTCGCGGACGTGATTGTGTACGGAGGCGGCCCGCGCGCGCGCGCGCTCGCTCGGGGCCGTCGAGTGCAGCGAAACATCGGCCTGGGGAGGAGAGGCGGCGGGGGAAGGTCACGCCGGCTCGGTGAGCGGAGCGCGGGGGGGAAGG
>WURS02430778.1:0-15833 GCA_011762765.2 Rhinocypha anisoptera | reverse complement strand
AAGTTTCAGGAAGTTGAATGCTTAATCAACGCCCCTAATGACGATGGCAGAGTACGCCATCGAAACGTCGGCTACTAACGAACTGACCCGGTGGAAAACCCAAGAGGACTTCACTCAACAAATACGCCGGGAAAGTACCAAATCAACCATCAAAGGTTTCTTGCACAACTTTGTGGAAATTCATCTTGTACAAGTTGATGAACGCGATTACTATTGATTTTACTGGTTATAAGATAATGTCGACTGCTCGACGAAACTGGTCTTTTTTTAAAATAAAAGTTGCCTGTGGACCCTTCAATGTTTTATTTTACCCATGATCATCAGGTGGCTTCACAACATAGAGCAGTGAATCCATCAGATTGGAAATATGTACAGTGTTGATCATTTTGTACTTCTACGTATTACCCTGCAAGCCTCAGCAAGGGAGTGTGGCGGGAGGACGATTTATACGACAAGGCTCACCCTTGTCGGAATGTTAGCACACTCGCGGCACGTCAAAAGCACTGTCACCAACTGAAAACGATTCCCGTGGGTTAATCGAAACTAGAATTCGAAAAAGAGTGAGTCCCACGTTCTGTTTAAAAACCAACGCGTCGCGACGGTTGTAACCGAGGCTTCGCCAATGACCGACTCCGAATGCTGAGTGCCACTAGGACTTACTCCTATTTAAAAACTTTCCATTTGCTTCACATATATTTACCCAAAAAGCTCAGGCTCATTGAAGTAATCGACAAAGCATCAAAACAACTATCCAAAATAAATTATTTTACAAAAGTAATTCGACTGAAAATAGAAGACCTACGGGCATAGACTTATGAATACTATTATTCTTTATAGAACAAACGAGTGATTAATTATTGTCAGGGAATCAATCGACAGGAAAATTTCGTGTGGAATTCCAACACTCAGCTAAAGATCCTTCCGACAACAGAGAGAACATGAATAGTCTTTATTGGAAAATCAGGTCAATAAAACGAAGCGCTTCATTAAAAATTTGGGACTTAAAATGGCGACAAATTAAAGAAAGAAAGTTGTCACCAATAGTATCGGCTACACAATTGTCACCCACGCGCCCGGACACAAGTTTCCCTTTGGCCGAACGAAACTAGTAGCGAAAAATAAAATATTTCCGACCGTTAATAAGAAAGGGTGGAATTCAAGCAGAAGAGGAATATCAAAAAATATATGATAAATCAAACGCAGGCATTTAAAACGCAAGCCAGCATAACAAGTGAACAGCAGAAACGAAAATCGGAGGCTGTAAGTGGTCGCTCACCACAACCAACATCGAAATCGCTTCAAAGCGATTGAAAACATGAAAGGTAGAGCGAAGAACAACACGTGCATGACAAAGTGAATCCTTATAAAAAGAGCAATATGCCTGTTTTCTAATGAAAACGAGTATCGTATATGCTCAATTCAAAATAAAAAGTGCAATAATTCGATCTTTATCGCAGATAATAATAATAATTTTCACAGCCACATCAATTTAAGAATTTATACATTCGTATATTTGTAAACGGCTTCAATTAATGAAATAAAGATGTAGCACTTTTCCACAAAATATTAGTGTTTTATGGGAAAATGCTACACCTTTATTTCAAAATTTGCATATATTGATTGAATTTGAATATACATCATTCCGTTTTGAAAATTTTGACTAGACGCTTCTTAAGAATTAAATTTTTCATCTCTCTATCATTAATATTCATTCCATACTCTACTAAATTCTGCACTGTAAAGAATGACGATTGAAATACCCAGGCTGACTTGACTCGATTAATCCTAGGCCGATCATCTTTTAGACTGTGGCTGGGATCTTGTGAAACTGTATTGTAAAGATTGTAACACCCAATATCCTGCTCATGCACAATAAGTGGTGAAACATGAAAACTTATTGCACTGAGTCACAAAAATTGACACAGTGTTTTTTGATTTAAAAAAAATCACTGATCAAAGTCAAAATCATCAAATTCGCGCGGAAAGAAAACCGGAAGGGCACAGGAGGCGGGAATGACATCTCAGATGGCTAGGATATTTGACGGTAGGTGGCAGCAGTTAACTACTCTATATGTACGGCCGTTGCACCGTGCCGCCATTAAAATAGTAAACAAACTGCATAGAGATAAATGTTTTAGAAAAAAACCGCGTATATAATTTATTAGAGATACCAAAATATAATGTAACCAATTCCCTACTCAGTGACTTTCGCATTTTAGATTGGTAACATCAAAAGTCTCATTTTAGCATGGATATCCTGAAATCCATCGACTTGAACAACATACCAAATGTATTATAATTTAAGATTAAATGGGATAATGATACAAACAATCATACACATGAAACAAGGGAAACAAGATTTGAATATTGGATATGAAATATTCAGTTACCTTTTCGTCGCCTTCCGTCTTTTTCTCCGCCTTCTCTCTCTCCAAATCTTCTGGCGTAACATCCCACCTACTCTTCCTTTTCCTCTGCGTTTTCATCTCAGAAAGACCGGTCATTACTACCTCCGCGATCACCATACTGTTACTCACTAAGCACTAATTACACTATTCCCATGGTCTTCTAGCTTCGTATGCCATCGTACATCTGTTGTCGTCTGCTAGGGTTCCAGCCAATAACCGGCACTAGTAACGCTGCAGAGATAACTCGTTGCAGTTTTAGTACTGTGATATTCTCACCGAATGCGGCTCGACTTTAAAAGCGCCAGGCAAAGTCAATTCATTTCATGTGGTTTCCACATGAAGAGTACTGCAATACGATGATATTTAAACCTCAGAATACCGAAACATTTTCTTCAGAATGACAAAAGCAACGAAACAAATTTATATCTTTCCAAGAAAATTGTGTTCAACGTCGGCCCTAGCATAAAAGTTCCTGGTATCATCACATGCACATTTATCATTACGATGTTGCTCTCAGTTACAAATTGGTTAACATTGTCTAAAACTATTAAGCATTAATCAGAAAGAGCCCCAAATTTTTACAAACTTAGTAATGCATAACCCCGCTGTAGATTTCAACTGCCATAGTGTTTTTGTATTCATATCTCGCCAAAACAACTTTCTGTTACCGTTACTGAATTGTACACAACCACTTTATCAAATAACAAATACCGCCAACACTGCGTCTTGTCGTCGCAAGAAGCGCGATGAGCGCCGGTAACCGGGAATTTTATGAGTCTCAATGATAGAAAAAGAAAAACCTACCTTTCCACCGCCTTTAAAAACGTACTCTGTTCTCTCTCTATTATGGATATTAGCAACTTCCACGAAGTTAAGGCTAAAACCATTAAATTATAGTGAATTGATAGAAACAATTCTTGAAATATACCACGCTGTAAAATGCTAATAAAATAAACGTTCACAAATGTAAAGAATACTCTTGCCATAGATAAAGTACATAGTGTATATACTGTACAGAAATGCATTCATATTGATGGATTCAAAGACAGTTATAAATCAATATGAATTTTAATACGCACATCACTCTAGAAATCTACACTTCCTTAATCCCAATGATCATTGTCTTTAAATCCGCAATATGGAATTATGACAGCATTTCTGCACACTAAATATCTCGAGATAGCGGCTTATCACTCAAGGAACAAGTATATCAAGTCTTAAGTATATTCCATTACTTTAGCAAGAACAGGCAAATGCAGTGGGAAAACCATATTTTATAACGCATGATTAAGGTAGTTTTAATTTTATTTTCTGGTAGGCAAAAACGTTTCTTCAAATAGCTTTGTCAAAGAGATCAATAATGTTAATACAAAAATTCCTTAGACTTGATGACAAAGCAAAAAATGCATATTGCATACATAATTAGGCATAAAAAATTCATTTAAGCAGTTAAAAACTTTTATTTAAATCATTCAATAGAAGAAATAGCTTTAATTCTAGTGGGTAATGTATGAAATTGAGATTAAATGATAAGGTTCTTTTAAGGGAAATTAGTAAGTACCATACTTACCTGAATATGAGATAGATTTTTTTTTCAAATTTAACCTCAGAAAAATGTGGGTCCTTTAGAAAAATGAGGTTTCCAGGGGTTTGGCTGCCAACTCTGTTTGACTCAAAGAACTTGTTTTTGTGCAGAAAAAACTGACAGAGAAAGCAGAGCCACCACAAAATATAATGACCATATGAGAAATGAACTTTACATGTTGTGATTTTTCAAAATCTCAGCTGACATTATGGGAGCCAGTTTGAGGATCTTATAAGTACCAATAAAAATGTTTTTGATATTTGTATGCACATGGAAAAACCATCTATGGAGGTATAAACATTCTTACCTGTTATCAGTAATATGGCAGCATTTTGTTGTGAAAAAGTATCAGGAACATCTGCCTTATCATTCATAAGATTATTTATTTGCACCACTGACATATTTCATTCACTGTTAAGCTGACATACTCTGATAATTATTTAATTTTGCAAAAAATTAGAGCTAAAGCATCCCTGCACACATTAATATTTTACTTTGAGATAATCGATTGGTAAGGTCATTTATATAAAGAAATAAAAGAACAACCAATTATGGATCCTTGGGGAACACTAATATTTTTTTTCATTTGGGGATGTGAGTCTAAGTTTGACTACTTTCTTTGTAAGTTTACCTGACAATTTGGGAGGAACTCCTGAAATTCCGAAGTTATTGAGTTCATGGAATAAGAATTTATGATCAATAAGATGCAAAGCTTCACTAAAATCAAATACACTATTCGTGCAGTGTTGTTGTTTAGGATTTGGATAATGTTATCCATGAATTTAAATGTGGCTCAGTTTTTCAACATGCCATTGCTACAGCCAACTTGATTAAGATAGAGTAACCCATCTGAATTTAAATAATTATTTACCCAAGCATGGAAATGTTTTCCAAACAGCTTATAGATGACTGACAATGCTGTTATTGGTCTATAGTACTGAGAGTTAAAGTGGGAACCATGCTTAGGAACTGGAGTTATACTAGGTTGTTTGAGGATAGATGGAGTGTCCATTGATGATGGAAGACTTTATAAGATTGTCTAACAGTAGAGCAAATACCTTGGTAACTACCTTGATAATAAGGATCATTAAGACCTAAAGAGAATTTATACGGGAAAGATGTTAGCCTTGCTTGAAATCAGAACTAAGTGTGGGTTGAGGAATGATGATGAGTACTGGATGTCGAGGTAGCTTTAGATGAAACTCTAATAAAAGATATTGTAGTTATTGTAACTCAAAAAATGTTGTCTGTGCAATAGAATGTATACAATCTGATTTTGACAATATGTGTTTCTTAAGAAAATACACGAATAAAAAGCTAGCAAAACCCTCATAATAAGGGTATAGTTGTAAGGATCTGAAACCTGGTCCACGAGGAAGGATGAAAAGTGTAGATTGGAGGCTTTTCAGATGTGCATCTGGCGAAAGATAGAGAAGAAAACAAATGAAGTGGTAAGTATGGTAGAGAAGAGACAATTGTTGAGTGCAATCCCAAGAACAGGACAGGCAGATGGAGGAGATAATCAAGAGGTGATAAGTAGTTGGAAGCTCTAATGGTGGGTAGAACGTTGATATGAGAGAAGTAAGAATGAAGAACAGAGGTAGGAATGTACATAGATTAGATTTTATGTGGAATTATACCAGGTTGGATGAATATAAAGATAAAAAGGACTAACCATTGGGCATGGTGAGATTTTACTTTTTTCTTGAGGTCTTCATCAAAAAACTACCTTTTCCAGTAGTTTAAAATAGTGGATACTTTAGTTTAAAAAATTTGAATCCAGATGTAAGACTCAGTTCCTACTATTTCACAATTTTCATGGAGTAAATAACCAGGGAGACCTTTCCTACCTAAAAACTAACACTTTCAAAAGATATGTTAACCAACACTGCCACATATGCACTCTTAAATATGCTCAAATTGGTGAAAGACAATATGACAGGGTCAACCAGGGAAGAACTTGCTGCACAAGAACTCATGCCAATACCACAGTAGCCAAGAGTGAGATTACTTTGTCTTTAGCAGTTCATCAACTTCTAAAAGAGCCTGGTTTTAAATACTCATTATTTCTGGGTATAAAAAAAGAAAAAATACAGCATGAATTTTATGGAATCAACCGTCACTCATCAGGGTTTATGGGTACCTTCATTCACAGATTAAAACATAAACTGAAGCTATATAGATTACAAGTTTGAAGAAATGCCTATGCACGTGGTCTTAACCCTTCTTCCTGAAGAAAAGTAAAAACAATATCTCCTCATGGATAATATAAGGACCTTAAGGGCAGTGTCATAACTGCACAATGTATTACCTTTATCCTATATTTACGAGCAACATACAGCAAATGTCATGGACTCATCATAAAATTCATTCAGTTAATGTATGATACTTTTTGATATTTTCAGTATTTTGCTTGATAATAATCATATTGTCGTCATGACTTAAAGGGGGGGAAATAACCATCTCTTTTTGAGAAATGGGGCTTTATTTATCTCTACTTACACAAGCAGCGGAGGAAGGCCAAATTGTGCACAAGGATGCAGACTCGGTATAGGTGGTGCAGAGGAGCACAAACTCAACATACGTGGTGCGGGCTTCGTAAACAAGGGTTAGGGGGAGCCAAGTCTCACGAGACCGCAAACTCAATGGAGGATCAGGGACTGACTTTTGGAACTTGATGCCCCACTTATAAATCATTCGTTGGGGTTTAAGGGTCAGATTAAGGCAGTAGGATGGGGATACTGGGGTACGGGAGTATTTGGATATTAATCCCACCATCACCATTGATTCATCTTGAGACATCAACCCGATGGCAATTAATCCCCAGGATTGGGAAAATTCAGCCTTCCAACATTACAATTATAATAAATTAATTTACAATACTCCAGCACCCCAGCATCACCATCCTACTCCCATAAAACTGAACGTTGGACCCAAATGAATGATTTACAAGTGGGGCATAGTCCCAAAAGTCAGTCCCTGATCCTCCATTGAGTCTGCACCCTCACAAGACTTGGCCCCTCCACTACACCTGTACATAGTCTGCGGCCTTGTGCTCCCCGCTCACCACCGATTCACCTCGTGACAATATGAACCCAGAAGATTTCTAATATGTCTATCTCAATGAAACTTAGAAGATTCAGCCTTAAAAAGTAGTGTCTTTATAAAAATACCATTTTAATATCAACATGATCTCAAATTTCATTTTGACCATTTTACTGAATGGCTTTTGTTTTGATACGAAAACTGATAAAATTAAATAAGCAACTTTTTTTAAATCAACAAACCTAAATATATTGTCCCACAAAGTAAGCAATTCACAGGATTAAATATCCACCAGTTACCACAGCCAAATCTATAATGCAGAAGTAAACAACATAAATTTATTGGTAGCATTACAGGTTCACTCAAAAAGTACTGTAATGTCTTCTCCATCTACTGGCGCATTTGGTCCCAGCTTCTTCAGCCATTTAAATCGGATACAAAATTAGTGAAGACATAAAAATATATTATAGATAAAAAATTTGTCCCTCATGTGATTCACTGGGTTGCACAAGAGAAAGTCACAAAAAAATCCCAGTCCACATAATAAATATTCATCCCTCAGCAAAGGGCACAAAAAAAATACTGAAATAAATCTCCACGCTCAGTGGCTCCAATGCTTCATACTGCACTGTCTTCAGCTGCCTCCTCGAGCATTCTCCTTTTCCATGCTTCGTAATCGCTACTTTTCTTCTCAATGTTATCTTCATCACAGCCCTCAGTATCAAGTTTACGATTACTGGTTCCTGTATGTAAAATGAAAACTACAAGAATAAACTTAAATGTACACATGATGAATCAAATAAAAATTTCACCTTTGTGTAAATAAATTTCCATTTTTGGACCAGTATTGAAATTAAACACTGCAACAATTCCTACATTACTTTTTAAAGAGAAGCTAGCAAACAATATACATAGTAAGTATGTTAAGTAGTTTGATTTGATTTCTCATCAAAATCTAATAAAGTACTTTTCAGTAATAACTGTGGAATATATGGGCACAGTTGCAGCATATTTGATTCAAGTATTTCTCCAAATCACAGAGTTCAACACTGACTGACAGGTGGTGCAAGCAAAGCTAGGAAGGAACTATGTTTGGGTAGCAGAAAGAGGTTTCATCACATTAATCCTAATGCAGTCATACATTTTAACAATATGTCACATTAATATCAATTTTCATATTCCATGTTTATGGACAACTAAAAACTTTGGGCCAAAGGTAGCTAGCAAAGATAATGGAGTCAACACAAATAAATGTTGAGACCAAAATTTCCCATAATTTGTCACTCCCTTACACCAGAGCATCAACACAAAAAATGAATACACCTTAAAAAATAAAATGCAATAATCAAATATTTCAATGGGATTCATGCCAGAAAGCTATAAACTTCACCTTTTAGATTCTCTTCCACTAAGTCAAGTAGAGTGGCTTTCCTTTTCCTGGAAGTTGCTTTGGTTGCCATTCCTGCGAGAACCACTGACATTTCAGATGCCATCTTGTCAAAACTTGTCCCCTTGACTCTGCTGATTTCCACTAATGTCTTCTTGGACACCTTCAACTTACTATGCCTGTCAATGAACAAAATCAATCCATGCTTATAAATATGGTCACTTCATAGGGGTATTTCATATTAAGCCCTAAAATTCAGGAATAATATTCATAAGGGGAAGAGGTCTTGTTCCATGAATATTTTTCATTTTCCTTCAAGTTTCGTCTGCAAGATTGTTGAGCTGGTGTTGATGTTGGTTTCTGAAAGCAGCCACGAAGTTGAATTTCCATGTGAGACTTTCTCCTTTCTGTGTTGTTCATTACAAATTTGTATGAGGGACTTCCATTCCTTTAATTTCATCTTATGAGCAGTGTTTCAAGAGCAATGGGGGACTCCTAATGATCAAGAATGGCAATAATGGGGTGGACTATCCATGCCAATTAATTGACTGGCAAGACTGTATTTTATTTCAGTCTGTTGTTTTTTATTTGCCTTCAAATAATAGTGAATATAAATGGTTGGCATTAATGATTACAGTAACTCTGAAGTCACTTGATAATGGTGTAGTGCACCGAAACATGTCGGAATAAAGAAGAAGTTTTAAAAGTGGAAATTGCAAATTTTTAAACCTATTTCTTAGAACTACAAAGTCGTTTGTAATTGGCTTTTCTTAAGGAAAAGCTATATTCTCTGCCTATATAAGTTTTGAAAATTTGGACATTATTGAAGGAAATATAAGATAGTAGTATTCTGAATTTGAAGCAGGATGTAGAGGCATCATTTGGTATGAATAACTTAATCATATGTTTAATATTACTTAGAAATTTTACACAAAATATGAGCTGGAATGGTTCATAGAAAGGAAGAATCTTTGAAAGCTGTTACAAACAACTGAAATAGATAATGATGAAAAGTTAACAATGAAAATGGATGTAGGCATAAATAATGTAAGAAAGAGGTAATTTCCACTAAATATATTTTATTAAAACTACTTTCAATAATTGCACATGTTTATTTTTGAAAAGGATGTACAAGTCTAATGGAAAGATGCAATGTTCTTATTACATTACGGACAGTTCCACACAAGTTAGCTGATACCGTATTCGAGGAGTTTTCAGACAAAGGATCATATTAATTACACTAAGGATAGTCTGTGGAAATAAAAAAACTCATGATTAATGTTTTGATCATTAAATGTAAAGATGGAGAGGGTTCAAGGAATACAATTCAAGGTAATGTTTACTAATCATTATCCATGCTATTAAAACCTATATTAGGCACAAAAACCCATTCCAAGTCCTTTCACCTGAAGTATGTGCAGGTGACAACTAATTTTATATATTCAATCATTATTTAAATTGGTTATTAAAAAGTGAAACCAAAGCTATTTTTTAAACTTAAGGCTTCTGCTGAATTCCATCTGCAAATTATAAGACAACACCAATTTGAATATACATGAACATGCACCAACCTAATCACAGCAGTAAGAAAACCTTTACTTCTATTAACACAATTCAGAGGAACTAATATTGTGAGTAAGCATCCTTCAAAAGTAAGTTCCGGATTACTTATGAACAGCTTGTATATTTTCTGAATAATATTTAAATTTAACGATGATTCCCAGGACATTCCATAATTATTCACAAAATTCTTTTACAGTTTCACTTGCTAATACCTTTGATGAGTCTTGTACAATATACCCTTAATATAGCACAAAATCCATGCAAACAACATAAAGCATTGCAAAATAATCTTTAAAAAGTCAAATTTATCTGTTTGATCAGATTTATTGACATGCATAGGTTTTTTAAGAGGAAATAACAAGGGCTTGCCACATGTCAAGAAGGATTTAATCCTCGGGAACTTACCTACAAGCACAGTAAACGGCAAAAGCAGCATACATCGGATGTTGGAGGTCTAGAGGTTTATTTCTATTTGACCCTTTAGAATATTCCTCAGCATACCTAAAAATATGAATAACTTCTTCGTATGATACTTCATGAACAAAATAAATCCAACATCAAGAAAAAATAGCGTAAACGCGAGAAACGAGCCATTACTGAGACAATGTGCCCCGTGCTCCTTGGGGCAACTGATAAACTTTTACGTTTAAAAAATCACCTTTTCTATATTGATAGTAACTGATAAAATATTATTAATTCAAGAAAATCAACCTACCGTGTGAGTAGGTCCTCTGCCAAGTCTATAACTTCACTACATCCAAGCTGAATACAAACTTTTTTCACGGAAACTTTTTCTTCGAGCCCTAAAATTTTCTCAAACATATAGTAACCATTTAAATACAACCTTTTCTTAGTTCCAGAAATTGATATTGCCGTTTCCTGAAATTAAAGTAGGTACAACTATTCAAAGGCAAATTCAATCGAAGAAAAATTTAAAGAACTCCACGAAAATCCATTCTCACCCTGTCGAAAGCCACCCCAAGAGATGAGGCCGCTAAATCTAAGCACAAAATATGGCGGCATGAATCGTTTATTTGTTGAATAGCTTTGGCATTGGTTGAAATTTTTAACTGCAGTAGTCTTGACAGCTCACTCCCCTTTCTGTAAACACCATATTAAGTGAGAAAAAAATACATGTTCGTTCTAAGTCCTACGGCATTTTTAAAATGTACACGAGTAATCACTACTCACTACAGCAAACAAGTCAAGCTACTGACATGAATTAGATCTTATATGTTAACTATTACTTTTGACTGCAACACCAGATAGAATTACATGCTTCCCATGAATATTAGGTATATTTCCACATATACCAGTGTCAAAACAAAACAGGGTAAGATCATTTTCCTCCAAAAGACTAAATTTACCTGAGAACTGCATCACTGACTCCTAATTTAACAGATAAGCCCCTTAGAATCACATATTGTGAGTTCACATTCGATGTCATCGTGTCACGTATTTATCCACCACAATTCCATCAAGTTTACCGCCGAAGATGGCAGCACTGAATGAACATCTCAATAATAACGTAATTCAGCTCTTAATTTTAGGAATATTTACACGTATTTACATGTGTCATAAAAGACAAATATTGACTAATAATTAAATTTCCCAAAACTGAATGAAAACTTTCCCAAAAATAACAAACTGTATGTGGCGCTTTTTCAAATGGACTGAAACCAAAAAATTGACCATTACTTAAACGTCTAGATGTTAGGTTCTTAATGTCATTGAGATACTAAAATTAATCGATATATTATGTTATATATGCTGCTAAACTTTTGAACGATGGCAGTACATATCTATTTTCCTGCAGTCTAATGTTAATAAGATGAAGTAATGGGAATTATAATAACATAATCCGCATGTTGCAGGCACATTGCTCATATTAAGAAGTGTGTCTCGACTTGGGTGTTATTCCGCAACTCTTGTTTCCGAAGCTAGCGATCAAAATGACTTTAATGAGGCTACAAGTTCCAGACAGTAATCTTTCTGGAAACCGCAGGCAGCACAGAGAAAGGGACAGATCCCCACGAATACCCTGATGTGTGAATTTTCATTTACCCTTGGACTTTATTAGGTGAGCTCTAACCTCATCCATTAAAGAAGTCTTGGGGTTGAATCGTGCAGAAAATGTTGAAGTAAAATAAAATATACCATTAATAAAGCAGTTTTAGCAGAGACGAGTAAAAATGAAACCATTGGACTTTGAGTAAAAAAAGAAAACTATATTGGGAGTGTTGAAATGAGGTTATGAAGTAAAATGGATAGAGATAGACGGACAGAAAGAGTGAGGAATCATCAGCCACTAGAAAGAATAGTAGAAAAAGGTAAATGATGAAATATTGAAGAGAAGGAAGTCAAGTTGAATGAGCCACATCATAAGACAGCTGCTTAATGAACAGGATCATTGAGAGAAAAGTAAATTGAAAATTCATGGAAAGTATGATAAAATTCGATATAATCACACATTTGAAAGAAAATATATGGTTACCACCAAATCAAGAAACATGCCAAGATAGAGAATCCTGAGAGTCCAACTGTCTCTGGACAGATTCACCCAGATGATGACTGTGGTAACTAATGGGGTTGGTGTTTCAGGGCGAGACGTTTAAGTTGGCAATAGATGGAGGAAAAATTGGTCAAGAGGAAAATTACTAGTGACCCTGCCTTTCCATACCCACACAATAGGTTCGTAGACACAGATCATAGTGTCATGTATCACAGATGGGCATGTAGTTTCCAATTTTCACATGATATTTTTCAATTAATCTTATATTGCATGTTATACCATTGAGAAGTGCTAAGACTGTTACAACAAACATGGCTGAGGCAAGGGCATCAATTAATGCTCATATGAGGAAAAAATGAGAGCATGTTCTAATTTTCATCGCATTATCTCATATTTCATAGGATCATTGCTCCATAATGTAAAATAGCCTTTAGAGCTAAAAAATGGAAATATAAGAGGCAGGTGAATAACAGTCAAGATGGCATCTGTTCATCAGTGAGGTGGCTGCAAATGCATTTGATCCTCAGACACATTTTAAGTGATTGACTGCCAATTACAAACATGTCTCCAAACTGACTTCCCTCAGAAATTAAAGGCAGAGAAATCATTCTCCATTGGGAAACCTCCTCCTGCTGTAAAAAGCGAGACCAAAGGTTATGGTTAGAGTTCAAGATAAAACATAACAAGAGGTGCAGAACTGTTAAATGTATTCTTCACATCACGTAACATCTGATGACTGGAGCAGGATAATATAAAACTTTGTCATAATAACAGCTTGAGGAAAATACACCTAAGCATTTGCCATGGTTCTGCTGACAGAAGAGTAATAGCAAAGTATGAAACTTAAAAATGTGACTAAAGGTTAGTGACAAAGTTAGTTGGATGCAGTTATAAAATAGCCATTAGCATCAATATTTTAATATGCTACAAATCATGGGTGATCAAAAATAACCCTAATATGATCACAAAAAGCATCAAGCTACAGCATCTATTTGTTTTCATTTTGGAATTCCACCAGGTGACAGCCTCCTCAGTGAATTTTATGATTACAAAAATTTAAAAACACACAGTGATCCTCTAAGTCTACATCAGGAGTTCCTCAGGTGTCCATTATTGGACCAGTGCTTTTCCTATTACACATTAATATGGCTACTAAGGCTGCAGCATTGTTTCCCCTGGTGGATTACGACACTTAAGCTTTGGGGGAAATAGACCTTCCATCATCTTAATAGTCCATTATTACTCAATATTTCAATGCTATAAAAACTCTTTTGTAAAATTCATCATAACTTTTGTATATGATAATACAACAGTAGGGTCCTTAATTTATTCAAGTTTAATTAATTCACTCTTTTTATATTTCATCTTCATCCCTACCTGCTTGCTAAATGCAAGTGCCATTTACTAGTATGTATATATGTACACATAAATACTACCCTGCTTTCTACATAGTCTAATGCAGATGACCCTAAGCATATGAATCAATAATCATCACCTGATGTAACACTTCTTTGGCACTAGCCAGTCTTACAGTTCCCCCCAATTGGCAAGCCACCACAGCAACGTCATAGACAACAAAAAAGTTGATACTTAAACTTGAAGAACCTTTCATTGTGTACGCTGCATATATATCTACATTATCCTAACCAGTTGAAGCCAAGGATTTTTCTTCCAATTTCAAGGTGAACCCCTCACCCTTCAGAAGACCAGAAGGAAAAAAATAACTTCACAGATACATGCAAATATCGGCATCTGTCTGTGTTCAATATGGTTGGCTCTTCTCATGACCAAGTTAATTACCCCTGGTGACAAAAAAATGCATCCCAGCAAAGAGCTGTGTCTACACCATCTTGCAACCAGAGGGCAGAGTAACAATACACAAACTTGGCAAGGGAGTCATTATTTATCGACCAGAGAACAACATACCCTGAAGCTATTTTTTTGGCAATTACTTTTTTTTTGCAATTTTATTAATTTGGCATGAGTTCGTCAATCCAACATGAAAATGACAGGAATAGTAGAAAAAGAAGAATGACAAGATTATTTGAAATGTGTTTATATAACTTTTATACATCTCCACTTTGAACCATGGAAATATAAAGTAAAAATCGATTGATTGGACAAGAGCCAATATTTTTACATAATGGAGGTATCCAGGAATCTCTCGAATTTCTGGGTGAACACACATTACTCATACAACCGTAATTTCAATTATTTTCAATTTTCCAATGACAAGGAGGTACTTTATAAATTCAAGCCAATTAAGATACATATATACAAAATTTGTTCTGAATGGATTTCAGAATCCCAGTGATGAAGACGTCCATTTTGAATTTATCGAGTTAAAAATAAATTTTTCTGTATATTGTCATCATTAACAAAATGTACAGAATTTTAGTCAGTAAAAGTTTTGAAAAACCTGCACATTATTATTGCTAGTGTTAAAATGTATAACATCTAGTATTTTCTTTTGGTGCACTTTGTAGAATAACACAAAGCAATACATATTGCTTGTCACTAGCCCATGTAAAGAAAAGCTCTTTGTTGCCACGAGAACTTATAAGGAACTTATATTCTCTTATGTAAATTATAGAAAATGTGTGTGGAGGAGAGATAGTGCTAGAATAATGCAGTATCAGTGATACCACAGGAAATGACTTTAAAATCATGGCACAGGAAATCATTTGACTAAAAGCAAAACATTAAGGTGTGATTAGTCCCTTGAACAAGAGAGAGACCACACCTCTAATGCATATGAAGTCTTATGAAGGGCAAACACGGTTAGATGAAGGTAGACAATGACGAGATGAATTTCGTTCAAAGATGTCTCACGCAAGTTTTGCTTTCAATGGGAGATAATATGAAAGTGAAAACAAAAGTGAGTAGCAACAAGACATTTCAGATCGGGCCAAAGTCACCATCTCAAAGGACATATGGCCTCACCACGTACATCCCCCATTACCTGGGGCGATAAACATATCAAACAATAATGTTACCTTGAAGGTAATGAAACAAGTTGTTTTATGAACCTCACATTTCTAAGGGCGAATGCAATTGCTGACATTCCTCATCTTGGGTGCTCTACCACAATTTCTATCATGCACACTTGAGAGCCAGTGAATTGAGACCACCAATTTCAGAATGCTATGAGATAAGTCTCTCCGTTGTGTAGAACCCATTAACTCTTCAGACGAGAAAGCTCGGCATAAGTTTCTTCCCAGGCCAGGCCTCCTTGGCATACTTCTTCTTCCTCGGCTCCTGTGCCGTGGCCGCACCGGCCCCGGGGGCACTCTCAGGTACCATGGGAGGCAGGCGTGGACCGGGAGCGGAGGG
>WURS02430757.1:0-15835 GCA_011762765.2 Rhinocypha anisoptera | reverse complement strand
AGAAAGAGAAAAAAACAAAAAGAGAGAGAGAGAGAGAGAGAGAGAGAGAGAGAGAGAGAGAAAGAGAGAGAGCGAAAGAGAGAGAGAGAGAGAGAGAAGGAAAAAGGGTGAGAAAAGAGAGAGAGAGACTTTGGTGAAAGTGACAACAATAGCTAGTGTCAAGCAAGTTGCAAGTCAAGTTGGGGGCGTGTGACATGGATGTGAGAAGGAGAAAGAACGGTGTGCTTGTGGTGTATCATTAGATGAGGACGATGGCGCTATCAGTGCTACCTTATCAGGTTTACCCCGTTTGGCGTGGTTGGTTGGACCCCGAGACTTGCCGAGTTATGTGATTTATGTGAGTCTGCTTCCCGTCGCAATCCCGTGTGAGCTTTACACACACACACACACACACACACACACACACACATACATACACTGTCCAACACAGTGGACCAGACACTACCAGAAACCCACTCTGGTAGTAGTGGTGATGCACTGAGCATCCAAATTGGCTTGCTAGATAAGTGAAACAAATTGACTGCATAACCCAGTAGAACTGCATTAGAAGTAACGTGCCGCATTTTGCATCTCAGTGCATCTATCTCTGTGTATGTATATTATGTATGTGTTGTCGCGCACTGATGCGACAAGCAGCTAATTGGCCACAGACATATTGTTTTAAACACATTGCTCCTATGCGAATCTTGCTTCTTCTTCTTTTACTTCTTAAACTCACCCCGGTAGGAAAGAAGTAATGCGCAATAATAATAATAATAATATTACCAGCAACATTAATCATGTTTCACTTTTACCATTGTTAAGCGCTAGGTTAGAGATAAATGAACGTAATTTTCGTACTTTAATTTAATTTGCACTAATTTACATAGTGGCAAATGGTCATTTCTTATTTCCCATATCTTTTAATGCTTCTAAATTGATTAACTAAATAAGTGATAATTGGAATAGTTCAAATTCTCCGTAGCGTTAATGATTGGAATTCAATTATTAATTGGCTGTGTGGAGTAGAGTTGCATTTTGCATTGCATCAAATGACACGAACGGCACTAACTGACCCATGGTGGAAGAACCAGAGAATGAGAGAGAGAGAGAGAGAGAGGGAGAGAAAAAGAGAGAAAGAGAGAGAGAGAGAGAGAGAAAGGCGTGTTTGATGAAAATTGAAGCCCACTGTTTGACGCTTGCTAGACTCTTGCTCACTTTATGGTAATTTGTCTTGCTTGGTTGCTGACTTTGAGCTGATTTCGCGCAATCACTGCTTTGCCAATTGGTGCCATTTACTTTCCATAACTTTCCATTTTTTGCTTGATTCCCTTAACCTCACTTGGAACATTCTATAAGAATCGAGATGGATTCTGGTATATTACTTTCCTCAAACTAATACACTTTTTTGATGAATTACGACCCAAAAAGGGTTAAGTGAAGTACTTAAGCTGCGTTTGTTTCCACTTGATAACTAATGTTCCGTACGGCTAGTTTCTGCTTTAAACAGTACAAGTGAAAGTGTGTGTGCTTCTCGGTGTTAAGACGAAGGAATTAGCTGCATCATTCACTCATTCTCACAAACATAGTCGAGTTACTACCGTCTTTTTAGGGCGGATCAGTTTGCATTTTTGGTAACAAAGTTTTATTTTTATTATTATTTTGTTATTTTTGGGTTCAAGTGTGATCTTTAATTGAGTTTACTCTTTAATCTACAGTGACAGTGAAAAAATTGTGTAGTAGATGTTTGAAAGTGTGAGTCTGGTGAGTGGCATGTCGTATGAGAGTGAGTAAAAGATAGAGTGTGTGGGAGAAGTGTGTGTTGAAAAGTGCAATATGAGCTTTGAGAAAGAGAAAGAGTGAGAGAGATAGAGAGAAAGAGAGAGAGAAAGAGAGAGAGAGAGAGAGAAAGAGAGAGAGAGCGTGGCCTGTCTGAATTATCCGCCATCAAAACTTCAATTCAAGTGGGACAGAATTGAAATTTTTTGCATTTCTCTATCTACCACAATCCACGCAAGTGAAGAGAGAGATAGAAAGATCAAATTGAAAGAAACACACACAGATATATTCACACTATATGAGTGTGTTGATGTTTGTCTAGTGTAAAAAATGCCAGTTTGTATATTATGTTTATATGTCTCTCTCTCTCTCTCTCTATCTTTCTCTCTCTCTCTCTTTCTCTCTCTCTCTTTCTTTCTCTCTCTCTCTTTCTTTCTCTCTTTCTCTCTTTCTCTCTTTCTCTCTTTCTCTCTCTCTCTCTGTGTATAATGACAGTGAAATAGTTTTGATTTCATTTCTATGGTCATTTTAGCAGTCTTTTGTGTGTGCAATCACATGTGTGAGTGAGTGAGTGTTGGTCTGCTTCGGACGTTGATTGTTGCACTGGACATAAGTGGCAGACCCAAAGTTCCCGATTGCCGGTTCTCGGGTGCCGGCTCTGTCCGTTCCGATAAGCAAACTCGCTTGGTCCCGACTCTAGTTCCCAAAGGAATCTACGTTTTTTTTTCTTTTTCGATGCTTTTCAATTCAATTCAATTCGACATTTACATTTTTTTAAAAAGAAAAATTTAATTCAATCATTTTGATTGTTTATCGTCTCTGCTACAGTATTTTCTCGATAAGTTGTAGACTTGTCACCCAATTACACGCACATTTGCACAAAATTATATATAAAAAACTTGACATATCACAAATTATTAAAAGTGGCAAATTGATTGGTTTTATTTATCTTAAAAATTATTTTTACAAAAAAGCCGGCGCTAAAGCGTCGTCTGTTTTTTTTGTAAAAAAACAACTGTTAAGCCGCCGAGGACAAACTCGAGTTAATTCGAAGAGTTATGCAAAAAAATTGAATTAAATCGAGGAAGAATTGGAAAAGTTCAAATTCCAAATCAAATTGACAAAGAATTCGAAAATTTATGTACAAAATTCAAACTGAATCAAAATAAATTTTGAATCTTAACACAAAAAGTTAGATTCGAATTGGTTAAGAATTCGAATCACAAAATTGAAAGTTCGATTCGAATCGGTAACGAATTCGAACCACAACAATGGATTTGAATCGGTAAAGCACAGTGGAAGTAGCGTAATTCTCACAGTACAAAAACGTGGGTGGCACAATACCAAAAAATGACAGAACATAGAACATAGAAAACTACGATCATATTATTTATTAATTTATAGGAGTTATTTAAACTTTATGATATTTTGTAATATTACTATGTAATAAAATTAAGTAACATTTTGGTAAAGTCTTTTCTCAAATATAGTAAACCAAGTGCTTTTATTACGAAATAAACCAAAATAGATCATTAATAAATTCTAAGTGACAAACTCGTTAAAAATATGTACTATTATAAAACTATTATAAATGAAAAATTATTCAGTAAAAATTTTAAACTTAAATGCATTACATGGAGAGTATTTAAGTGATATACTTTTACCCAAATATTAAAAGTGTTAAATTTAAATTGAGAAAATACTGTAGTATGCAGTGTCATCGTAGCGGATGAATAAAGTGGATTTTGATTTTTAAAATCCTGTTGTAAACAGGATTTATTTTTAGTACAAAAAGGTCAACAAATATGTTTTTTAGTGTTGTTATTTTAAATAAAAAAAAATTGAGCTGCAAAATATAAAATCCATTTATTTAGAATTTTTAAATCAAATAATAATAATAATAATTTTATTTCTGTTTATGTTAGCCAATAACAATTTTAATAATTTTATTTTTAAAGTTATGGTAAAGAAAATAATTATTGCATTAAAACTAAATTTTAATTTCAAAACAACTTAAGTCGTTTTCTAAAAATAGCATTTTTAATGTGTTAGACAATTTCTATTATGGTGTACACACAGTAAAAATGAACAATCAGATTTCCAAAAAAGCTCTTTGAGTAAAATGAACCAAAATCCTTTTTTTGTTGTTGCTTTACCCAAAAGACAAAATGGTTAAGTTTCAATCATGGAATACTACTAATAATAATATTATTATTATTAAAGTAGTTAATCATATAACACACACACGAATAGTCACACACACCTCTTTAAAACCTCTTTTTGTTTGTTTTAGTAAATTGAAATTGATTTTGAGAGTAAAAAAGAAAAGCAGGAAAGAGAGAGAAAAGGAGATAGAAAAAGAGAGGGAGAGAGAGAGCAAGAGAGGGAGAGAGGGAGAGAAGTGAAAGAGAGAAAGAAACATGCAAGAATAGTGATACAATTATTATTATTATAAGTGCAAACGATGCACAAAAGCAAAAGCATTGCAACAATGTAAAAGTGTGCGCAGATTTATATTCTACATATTTCATTGTGCCTTGCACATTGCTCATCTTTTGCTTCTCTTTCTCTTTCTCTCTCTCTTTCTTACTTTCTATTTTCCGTTCTTTTTTCTTTCTAGTTGTATTCGTGTTGTATAATAAACCGATTGTTATAAGTCTGTTAACGGGTGAATACAAGCTAAGCTGGTGATCAATGACTTTGAGGGCAAAGGCCATTAATATCAACATACACATAGTTTGAGTCCCAATGGATAGGAAGAGGGAGAGAGAGAAGGTAAAATAAAGCATAGGTCAAGACAGGTGTTTGGCTGTCATCATTAGTATTATCGTATTTTTTTGCTTTTTCAATTTATCTATCTCTCTTTCTCGATTTCTCTTTCTCTCTCTCTTTCTTTCTCATTCCTACTTTATCGCATTTATTTCATTTTCTCATTTTTATCCCATTTCTCTCTCATTCTTATCCCATCTTTGGTTGCTTTTCTAAATTTTTAAAGAAGAATGTGTTAAATTAAGAAAAGAAGACGAAAAGATAAATGTAATGTAAAGAGAGTATATAAAATTTTTAAGATAATGATGCAATTTTTTTATTATTAACTCAATCAACACAAAAGAAGAGATAGAAAGAGGATGGAAAAATTGAAAAAGAGGGAAGTGAGTTAGATATCGCAACTTAAACTTCTTGATGTTGCTGGTGGAATGGATAAAAATTCCAAACATGCTTTGGGTGAAATGAGAGTGAAAGTATAAGTAAAATAGAATGAGAGGGATAAGAGAGAGAGAGAGAGAGAGAGAGAGAGAAAGAGAAAGAGAAAGAGAAAAAGGGAGAAAGAGAGAAAGAGAGAGAGAGAGAGAGGGAGAGAGAGAGAGTCTATGTGTGAACCCTAGGACATCGATAATGGATTTATGCCAACCATAGACTTTTAAACAGCATATATACGAGTGGAATAGAATTGAGCCATTATGACACAATGTGTTATTTTGAAGCAAAATTACACATAGAAAACTTCGTCTCAGAACCAAAGCCCAGATCGTTCACCTGACTGGTTGCTATTATGCCATTATGATTATATGTCTTTTTATGCTTTTCACAAACACTTTTAATTTCTCAGGCCAATACCCTTTTGAGGGTGACAATTTTGATGCAAAATTGTCTAACTGTAGAGTATTTTTAAATTAACTAAAATCAAAAAAGCGGCAAATCTTGTTACCCAAACAAAAGATGAAGAAAGAGAATCTGAACTCTTTCAATTCCAGCTTCAATTTCATTAAAAATAAAACACTATGACGCTCAAACAGATTCTGGTGTAAATTGATTCTATATGCCAAAATTGAAATAACACTAAAATTAGCTAACATTTATTTAAGGATATGATGACAAATTGAGTTTGTGTTTTAAAATTAAATTAAAACTACAGTGTCAGAGCGTGTATATATTGGTGTAAATGTGTAGAGAAAAAAATTGTATAATTCAAATACAAATTGAAAAGTTAACTTGTAAAACGGTTGAATTACAGTTGGAATTTATCATGGTGTACAGTGTATAATAAACGATTGTGTTCAAAATAAAGTGTTCACAAATGAGTCTTTGTGTTTGTGGGGGTTTGTGATATGAATTTGCAGTGACCAGTCAAGGTAGTAGTTGTATTTGTGGGTAGTTAATCGATATGGACGTACAATGTTTTGAGTGGGAATGCCGAACTAATGGCAATGTGACTGGCGACACAAACACCAAATCTCATCAATGATACAAAAGAAGACCAAACACTAAGAAAAAGTCCTCTTCGGCTAATGATGATGCGCATTTGGGTGATGAAACTTGGCACCAATGCAACAACGACGTTTGTGGTTTTGGAAGTCGTTTCCGGTTCCGCTTGGGAGAAATGTTCACATAGGAATAATGTGTGTATGTGTGTTTGTCTGTCTGTCTGTGACTCTCGCCTTATTGTCTTTGGGCTCACTGTTACTGAGATTTGGGATTTTGTGAGATGGCACCCAGAAAAAAACTGCAGCATTACTTTTAAGCTTCTGCTGGGTGGCTTGCCTTGAGGCGTCGGCCGTGACGTTGCTCGCTCTCCAACAATCGTTGCTGCAGGCCTCGCAGGCCTAAGCAAAGCGGATTGAGCATGGAAAGCGCTGTCATGATGGCACAAAATCCGTTTACCTGTGTGTGCAAGTATATGAGAAAAAAGCCAAGCAAACCACATTAGCACTCGCCACTCTGGCCACATCAAATCTCATTAAGCTCTAGCACGGTAGCTTTGTGCTCTTTCTTCAATTATATTATACACACACAACAACACACCTGGTGTAGGAATTCATCTAGCCATTGGCACAATACTACTCCTACCTTTACATTTTATTACTATTTAGTACTGATTTTATGTTTTTGAGCATAAGTACTTAATTATATTCTCACAGTAGATATTAATGCTTTACATAATAAATACCTTTTTTTACAAACTCATTTTAAATGTTTATAAAATAATTAAATTAATTTCTTAATAAATAAATATAAATATTGATGTTAAACCTTTATACTTTATTACTATTTAGTACTGATTTCTTTTTTAGCATAAGTACTTAATTATATTCTCACATTAAATATTAAAGTAATTAATACTTGACTGAATAAATACCCTTCTTTACAAGCTCATTTTAAGTTTTTAAGAAATAATTAAATTAATTTCCAATTAAATAAATAAATATTGATATTGTTAAATTTTTAAAGCACCAACTTATTATAGCGCCATCTGTGAACTTACATAAAAAGCATCGTGTTCAGACTTGGATTCAAAGTAGAAAAGTGGAAATTGAAGAAGCGAGAAGAATGCTCCAGTGGTGCACATGATACCGTTGAGTCGGTTGAAGTGACTAGCGGGAAATCTAAAGACGACCACAAGCAAATTTTATTCGAAACAACTGACAACTAATACAAAGTATAGTTACGGGTTGTTGAGCAAACTTACCGCACTCGAATGTAGGCTGAGGCGACTGCAATCAAAAAGGATCGAAGCAGTGTAATAAAAAGAAGTGAAGTGTAAACAGCGGTGGGCGTGTCAAAGAAACGACACACAACCGCACAGGTGAGGGTCAAGGTAGTGATCAAAATTGGCACAAATCCAGAACGAGCTTGCAACAATCGACGACGTTCTAAGTTACTTTCTCGATTCGCTTGGGCCACACTACGATCCATGATAGCACCGGCAATTGGTGCAAAAAGTAGAGCGGAAACTTGCACCAGACCAAATGCTTGGGTAAAGTGACGCTTTCCCTGCTCATCTTCTGTGACTCGAGCCAACCACAGTGCCATAGAACCCGAATAGAGCACCATGTAGGTGTTCAGCCAGGAGAACCACAACTGGTGCATTAGGAACGAAAACGATAGCAGTGAAACGCGCAGTGGAATTTCATCTTCCACCGCACTGCCTTTAAGCATTTTCAACAAAACAGCAAGCTTTGATGATGATGTTGTTTGTTTGCCTCCCATCTGGCTTGCTTTGACAATCACCGGCCGAGGTCCTTTGACTGATTTGATTAGGTTATCCATGTCACCTTCCGCAACAACCTGATTATTTGTGACACGTTCCTGAACCGAGACCATCATGTTTTTCTTGATAAAACGTGGTTGATTTGTTTTGATAAATTCCATCAATTCTACACATTCCTCTGGTTTCTTGGTTTGCAAACCAAAAATTGCGGTGCGATAATTCTCCCAACGGTTAAGCAATTTAGTCTCACGCTTGCGCACCGAGTGTTTTGGCAAAAGACTAGTAGAAAATGGCAACACAATTACGCTGACTACGAAAAGTATGCCGGTGGCAGCAAAATAACTCAAGTGCCACGTGTCGTAGAAGTATTTGAGAAAAACAAACACCACGGGAGATGCACTGAAAGCGCCACTAAAAATAGTGATGACAGTGGAACGCATTTGAGGAAAATAATCGGCAATCTGCATATTGGCTATGCGCAAGGGAACGCCAATCAAACCAAGCAAAATTATGGCGATGATGATCGGAGTTGGATTTTCTACCAAATATATATTATTGTAAATTACACACTCAATATTTTGCAGTTTTACCTTTTGTTGCAATAGCAAGCATGAGACATCCAATGCTAATCAAAATGCTTTAAAAATATTTTTGATTATATTTTTAAAAATAATTAATAAAAATAAAATAATAAACTCACTTAAGTGCAATACGGACAAATCGCAATCCATACGCTTCCAGCATAAAACCCCACAAAAATGAGGTAAATCCCATTGAAAAAATTCCAATTGTGTAAGCTAGGTTCAGCACATTTTCTTGGGCTCCACAGTTTAGGGTCTAGCCAAAATAAATCATGTTAAAGTAAATAGAAAGTTTTTAGATATATAAACTAAACATAAGAAGTGAATGTCCTTTCTAAACCGATTAAGCAAATCTCAAAAACAAAAATAATTTTACTAAATGTCAACTGATAAGATGAAATAAGATGTCAAACATGTGATGCGCAATTGCAATACCACACATCTTATCGGGTCATTCAACGCTTCGATTGATTCGCCAACAAATCGGTTCTGACTAGTTTCCTGATATATATTTGACATATGTTTACTCGAAATAAAACTTCATCAGCATCATCATACTCCAAAATATGTTTGGTTTTAATATAAGTACACAATTCTAGTTTGATTGACACTGCTTGACACTCTGATGATGCGTTTTGGCTGGGTTGCTTATCAAGGCAACAATCAATGTGCAATCAATATTCAATGCGAAAGTGATGAGTTTCGTGCAAGTCACACACACTGTTAAAAATACTGTTTGATTAAAACGCAACATTAAACATTTTGCACGGATTACTTGATTGACATTAGTTGAGTGGCGGTGAGTGTGTTTTTTTGTATGTAAAAGATACCTAGCAACCTTTCCATTAAGAGTGATGCTAGAAAATGCTAACAATTTATCTTAATTTATATACTTATAAAAATTATATTAGTTTGAACGCATTTATATTCTAGATTAAAACTCACAAATTTTCTAATTGAACTAAAATAAAGCAATTTAAATAATTTTTCTTATTACAGTCTGATTAAAACCCAACATTAAGAACGTTTCAGACTATAACTCGACAAGTCTTTGTAAAAGATTTTCGATTTTTAAAATGTAAATTTATAAGCAAACATTTTGAAAAATCAAAGCTTATAAGCAGAATTTTTTTAATTGTAGAGTTATAAGGCAACTTTTCTTAAATTATCACCTTAAAAGCTAGTATTTTTGAAATTGCAAGGTTAGGAACCAGAAACGTGCTTAATGTCAGTTATAACATGATAGTATTTGTAACAGTACAGTGTGCATGGTTGGTATATCTCCTCCAACAGTGTTGATTGATGCAGTCTATCTACTACTCGACACGAACTCTTTGTCGGCACTGCGGAGGTGTCTATGCAATTGATCAACAGATTAAGGCATTTCCCGGACAAAAAAAATATGACAGAGCCATACACTGATCAATGCACAATCCTGGTAATGATCATTAATTATTGGTATATATACTGACCATCCGTGCAAGACAAAGGTGACAGTGACTCTAAAGTGACAGTGACAAAATTGCTACCCGTGCTTTCCTTGTGCTTTGTGATATTGATCGCGCAATTGATGGTGCCGCTTGCCTTGTGTATCCAAAGAGATGTGAATGTGTATGAGTGTGAGTGTGATAGTTTGCTATGATTACGCACAATTGCTGATGCTGGTGTGCGTTTACTTACCTCAATACCGAAGGCCTCGCTCGCGGCCATGGTTGGATTCGTACTCATGGTGGCAGCGGTAGTACTGCTCACATTTTCGTCTTTGCCAAACGAGCTTGACATTAGGGAAGGTTGCGTGGTTGTCACCGAGTCCAGCGATACAGCGGTGAGAACGCACAAATGTTCATAAATCTTCTCATTCTTCAGCATGTAGAACAACGCTGGCCAGCCAAAGATGATACCTGAGTAGATTAGATTCTCCAGGAGGGTGAGAAATAGAATAAAGAGTCGAGTGCAGACTGGAGTGATTGGCTGATTCATCTCAGTGCTCAAAATCGGTGGTTTCACTTCTACACTCGACAAGTTCTGCTCTTCGAATCCACTGTCTTTGAGGTCTTCCATGCTGTCCGCGTCGTGGTTAGTGTTCAAAGTCTGCTTGCCGTTGTTCTCCATTGAGCACACCGGGAGGGGGTGATCAAGGTCAATTAAGTTTACTTGTGTGTCTATGTGAAATAAATCGATAACAAATAAACAAACGGTTAATTAGACATATTTCACACATACAAGCACATGCATTAAACATTAATAAAAACAAAAGCACATTGGGGTACTTTGATAGTCGGACAAGGAAGCTAGTGAGAGAGGTATGTCACCGCAAAAAGTTCACCGCAGACGTTCACACAAGCCTGGCACCATATACTCACATTCACATACACAGAGAGTGACTGGTTTAACAAGTCTCGAGAGCAATTGGTGAGCTTATGCCGTCTGGGTGCCGTCGATCGTCATCGATGGCGCGCTTTGCTCGCGCTTAGATAAAACACCAGACATTAAGCAAGGAAAAGAGGGAGAAGAGGGAGAGAGCAAAAGGGAAAGTGATGAAATGAACAAATGAATTAAGAGAGAGAGTAAGTGAGATAGACTAGATGAGACAAAGCAAAGCGAAAAAAGTTATATGTAAAAATGAATAAAAGAGGAAAAGATAGATAGATTGAAGTGCAAAAAAGAGAGGAGAGAAATAAAGAGGGTAAAAGAGTGAAAGAGAGAATGAGAGAGAGAGAGAGAGAGAGAGAGAGAGAGAGAGAGAGAGAGAGGGGAAGAGAGTCACAGACAAACTATTGCCGTCACTGGATGATGGCACCACGCCACCCAAAGCCACGCTACCGACCTTGCACAAGCACCAACTTGGCACATCACTTACACAACTCTCTCTCTCTCTCCCTCCCCTACACCAGCCAAAATTCCAAATATAACCTTTGACCTTGTGGCCATGAACACAATAAGCCATGTTTGTTTGCAGACATGCACACTAAACCTGATTGGATAATTTTAGTAAAAATTTTACCTGCATATATAAAAATAAATATAAAGATAGAGCAAAAAATAATAAATTATGGTACCGGGTTTCCATAGAAAAGTGGCCTCGAAAGAAAAGCTTGAAGCCGATTTTGCATGTTCAAGGCTGAAGTTTTTGACGTTTAATTTATTAATTAGGTACTTTTGCTCATTCAAAAACAAACAATTCAAGTTGTTATTGTTGAGGCAACATTGCCAAATTGACAATAATGAAAAATAAACGATTTTAAGTAATTTTTTACTAAAAAACTTATTCAATTTATCAAAAATTTTATCATTTTATTTGATTTTTATTTTTAAAAACAATTTTCAAAAACTTTTTAATATTAATTATGTATGATTTATCCAAAAAATTGCTTTCTAGTTTTTACTCTGAGGCCACTTTTCTATGGAAGTCCGGTAAGGTTCTTTTATAAGTATAACAGTAAAGAACTGTTAATGATTAAATAGTAATAAATAAATTTGTTTATTGTGATAAAGCTGTCCTAAAGGGCACTTTAGAGTTTGGACAAACCCATTGTTGCCATTGAATTGCACAAGAATTCCTCAATGTGAATCCTAGTATACACTCTAAATCAGAATGGCTGTTTTTAGTAGAATTTTACTTGTATATAAAAGCTATATTGAAATAAGAATAATAAATCAAATATAAGTGCAAAATTTTACCACTATAACAGTAAGATACTGCAAATGATTATTTATTAGTTAATAAATACTCTTATATATTGTCGTAAAACTGTCCTAAGCGGCACTTTGATTTAGAGTGTTGCGAATTTATCAACCTTTCACACTACACTTTAGGATATTTTGTTTTTGTTCACATTGTAAGTTGCTACTAGAAAATTGAAACATGTTGAAGGAGTGGTTCAAAATTTTCAAATTTTTGAAAAGTGTCAAATCTTACAATGTTTTAAAAATAAAAATAAAAATTAAATTATCCCCGTACATAGTTTCTCCCCCATTCAATGTTTTTTGAATAGGTAATTTCATAAAATTACTATAATAAATGTATGCATGATAGATAGATAGAAAGATAAATAATTTTTTACTAAACAATTTCTCTGATTAAACCTATCCAGACAAGCGAGTATATGGTAATATATATATGGGGCAATCATTAAATTTTGACACTTAAATTGACTTTACACAAGTGCCTATTTATTTTGTGACAAATTAGATGCTGTCTAAGTGTCTGGCAAAGTGTCTGCTTTTGCAATTTTTCTAAAACTGTTATAATATTAAATTTTATTCTAATTTATTTTAAATATAAATTATTTTTTTGTTCAATAATATTATAATCAGATAACTCGTTCTTAACCCATAATATATGTTTTAATGCACTAATGAGCTTAAATGTAATTAGAATTGCGGTACTTTAGTTAATTATTTTTAGTTAAAGATGACAATGGTGGTTTTTTATGCTATTGTTTGGGTTGGAAAAGTTTTGATGGAAAATGAGGACTAAATGAATGAACTTTCTTCTGTAGAGAAGCAGCTAGATTAGGGTTACTTAAAGTTAATTTGTGGGTTTCGTCTTCTTTTCTTCTTTACCCATTTTATTTAAATGTCAACCCACTTTGCCACAAGCTATTAAACTCTGCCACAAAATGAATTACATGCAATTAATTTAATTATTCTAAAGAATATTTTATTTTGTCTGTATTTGCATTAGATTCTGAGAAAATGTATTTTAAAAGATTAAAACGTCTAAATTTTTAGAGTAAAAATAAATATAATAAATTGTTGCTTATTGAAAAAATTGCTTTTTGTCAATCAAATCATTTTAATTCACAAACTTAAATTAAATATTAAATTAAAAATAAATTTTATTTATTTGCAGCATTTGCAGTAAACAAACTTACCAAAATTCAGTGATTGTTATGCCAAATAGTTTGCAATGCCAAATCTGGTTCCGGTGTTGACAACCAATTAACAAAAAAAGTTTGCCCAGAGATTCAACTTAATCTCTGTCCAATTGAAAGGAAAATTTTAATTCAAATTGTCAAGTTGATGACTTGTTCACAGAAAGAAAGAAAAATTCCCACGTGAGTTCCACCAAAACCAAAAACGATGTTTTGAGACTTCACTTTGAGTTTTGGTTTGATTTTTATTAGTTTTGATCGCTTATATTTCACTCGGTGTTGATGAGTAACTTTGGTGAGTAGCTTAACCACTGTTCGATTAGATCAAGGCAAAATAAAAAAAAATAGTGCAACACTATGCAGGAACAGTGTTGATGAGGGTTGAGGGCACACACAATCACTCACACATAATCAAGATCGAGGTCGATTGATGAACAGTGATAAACGCTTTTATTTTTTATTTAGTGTAAAACAAAAATATAAATAATCGTACCGAAGGTGATGAGGAATATGAATATGAATTAATATTTATATATTAATATATATATCAGTCGATATTAAATGTACAAAGTATATATAAATTCAAAGAGTTGCACCATTTGTGTAAGTGAATGAATGAGTGGGTGTGATTGATCTCAAGTGACAAGGCAAACTGAACAGGAGCAAAATTGATGCGGATTTTAGTCTCTCTTTCTCTCACACACTAACTTTCTCACTTTTTTGCTCTCAATAATCTATCACATTTTTACGATGTTGATGGTGATGGTGAGAGGTACATTGATGAAGAGACGAGGTGAGCTAGTTGCCGTCGAGTTTATTAAAGTGGTTTGGAGTGGTAGAGTTCACTCAATCATCACAGTGCAAAGTGAGAGTGAGTGATGCCACCTTGGTGGTCACTTTGCTTGCTTGCGGGTGGCACCATCATCAGATGAGACGACCATTCTCGGGGATTGTGTCTTTCTCTATCTCTCTCTCTTTCTCTTTATCTGTCACTCTCTCGGTGTGTGCCCACTTGACTCACTTGTTTTGAACTAAAGAGTGTTCCCTGTGGAACTAGTGGATCACACACTCTGGTTTGGTGGTTGGAGTGTGATAGTTAGGGAGAGAGTGAGAGAAATAGAGTCAAAGAGAGAGAGAGAGAGAGAGAGAGAGAGTAAGAGAGAGTAAGAGAGAGTGAGAGAGAGTAAGAGAGAGTGAGAGAGAGTGTGTGTAGAAAAAAAGAAAAAGAAAGTGAGGGACTAAACAATGAGAGAGAGAGGAAAGAAAGATTGAGAGAGAAATAGAGTCAGACAAATAAATTGAAAGAAAGAGAGAGAATCTAATAGAATTGAGAAAAGTTGCAAAATAAAAAAAAGAGAAAGGGGAGAGAAGAAGAAAATAAAAAAAAATTTAGGAAAGGGTATTTAAATTTGTGCAATAGAAGAAGAGGAGAAGAAAGTGAAACTGATAGGGAAGAAGAAAGAAAGTATGGAATTAGAGAAGTAAAGAATTTGAAAATGAGAGAGAGAAATAAATTGATGAGAAAGAGAAAGAAAAAAGACATTGGAAGAGAGAGAGAAAGAGAAGAGAGAGGAAAGAGAAAGAAAGGGAGAGAGATAGAGAGAGAGAGTCTAGTGAGGGGGCAGGTCTAGAATGGAAGCATGCGTGCCACCTACGACCCAGGATCCTTGTTTACCCAAAGAAAGAAAGAGAGAGAGAGAGAGAGAGAGAGGGAGAAGGAGAGAGAGAGTCACCAAGACACCACCCACTCGCCTTTGCCCCCAGATCACACACATACGTCACCAAGCTGAAAGTGACACCAGACCCCAAAAACTGGTGCCAAGTGAAGTGCACACTTGTTCTACTTTCTGCTTCATCTTCATCTTCAAATTTCTCAATTACCTTCTCGTTCTCTCTCTCTCTCTCTCTCTCTCTCTCTCTTTCTCTTTTCTTTCACTCTCTTCCATTTAAACTCTAATGGATCATCATTATCATGAATGTACTTCTTTTTTCAAATAACAAAGCATTAATGTACAATATTTGCATCGACTGGTCCTAAATTGCGAGTTTGAAAAGATTTTAAAATTTAAATAAATTTATATCAATCTACTTGTATTTTATTTTAGAAACCAAACAAAGTCAATTCTAGTAGTTTATAAAATCCGAAAATAATCAAATTAAATTTTTTTAACACAAAAACAACAAGTTATAAATTAAAATGTGAAAAATAAATTATTTTAATAAAATATATATATGTCATTTCAATGTATAATAGTTTTGAATGGAACAAATTTAAAATCTTATTTTGCAAAAAAAGTAATTATTACTGTTTGTTTTGCGGTTTTATTTTGTTGGGGCAAATAAACAAATTTATTTGCTCTGTTTACTCCAACTTTCATTTTAAATAAGATTTGCCAGAGTCAAGATTAAAAAAGATTGCAGAGTATTTTGCAAACAAAAATACAAAAAATTCCCTCACGTACAAATACTTATTTCAAGCATAAGTATATTAACAGTCATAAAACTGACAAAGACAAAAATGTTTATAGAGGAATGAGACAACGGGAGAAAGACAGAGAGAGAGAGAGAGAGAGAGAGAGAGAGAGAGAGAGAGAGAAAGAGAGAGAGAGAGAGAGAGAGAGAGAGAGAGA
>WURS02430738.1:0-15839 GCA_011762765.2 Rhinocypha anisoptera | reverse complement strand
AAATCCGGATTGTGCCTTTTTATTTTATATTTGACCATCCAGTGGAGAGTAAAAGTTATTTTAAACTAATAAAATGGAATTACACAAAGTAAAACCTGAACATATTTCGCATTACCAAATGGGATGCACCCTTGAAAATATTTTTACTTAAAACCTATTAAGCTCGAAATTTGACATCAGACGTATTTTAAAATTCCAACTTACTTTCTACAGCTAGAAGTACCTGCAGTGTATGAATAAAAAAAGTGTCATCATGCAAAAACTTCACAGGAATTCCTCTATGCAACCATCAGAGAAACTTTAGCTGGACCAACTTAAAGCCATTTTGCTTGATTTAATGAGTATTATTAATACGTTTTCAAAAATGATCAATTAGTGATATATAAAGACGCCTTACCTTGAGAAGTAGGAACAAATAAACTAGTAGTACAAGGTGCAATTATTTTACCAGCCCTTTTAAATATATGTACAATGAAAAGGCAGTTTGTATATGAAAAGATATAATTGAACAAGATATAGTACTGAGTGATGACAAAACCTTGTTCTTTACCAATGATTTAAGGGGAGTCTTCTTTTGACAATACAGCTTCATTTTGAGGTATTCAGGGCCCATTTATTCACATAAACCAATCAAAGGAAATTAGGAGGCAAACAAAGGGCTTTGGTTAAAGTTGAAGTTAGCGCTAAAGTTTAAGGAAAAATCTATGTTTTCTTAGTAATCTCCCCCCTCAGCTTCCAGACATGCACCTAACTGCTTCACCACACATCATGTAACACTTGAAAAGAAATGACCACTGGGTGAACCATTCCTATATGGAAGCCAAGAGTTCATCTTTATCGTTTTGGCAGCATATGACCCTGAAGAAGTGTAAGTTAAATGATATCAGGAATTCAGGGTGGGAGGTCAAGAACATTCCACTGAGTCTTTATTTATTTTCAATTGCCCACAAACAGCACTAATAAGCCAATTACAGTGGGCACTATAACATTTTTTTAACAAGGAGGAAACACACATCCATACCCTAGGTGGAGATTGATAAATCTACCTAGCCGGGATTCGAACCCACGACCTCCAGGTTGGCAGATGAGGATGTTACCCCGCCACCACTGAGTCTTTGATAACATCTCCTGTAACGATTCCCACAACAGGATTCTGACTGACAATAGCAGAACATATCAACACAAAGTGTCTCTGAGGAGCAGATTTCATCCTAAAAATTTCTCCTTTACAACAGGACAGGGAGGTAATCTTTTGTCATCATAATGGTGCAATGTGATTAAAACATTAGCATAAGAAGCAACACATTGGGCTTGAAATGAATGGCTGCATAAAGTCCTTCAAAACAAAAACATATTCTCAGAAAGCTCATGGTTATTTGCCAGTGGGTCACAGATGTAGTATTAACTCTTTGGCCATACTGTTTACAACCCCTTCACCTTTAAATATGATAGGTCAAAGAGGTTCAAGACTCCATGACATTTATTAGGTGTTTAATGGCTTTCCACCTGGATGGGGTTGCCTTGTAGCATGCCAATGGCCAAGAGGTTTTGTTTGACACTCCCTCTCCTTACCCATCTCCACCAAGTATGTTCCATCACTTTTCTTTCAGATGTTTCTCTCCAGTCATGTTAGTGGAAAGTATTCTGTGAAAAAGGGATATTTTTATTATCTCACCTCCATCTGAGCATCCAATGTTCATATACATTCTCCATATGCCAGACAGTTTCTCTCCACCAGAATCTGGGATATTTTCACGGTGAACATCTCCCAGTCCAAGTACTTCTCTCAGTCTCCCACCCAATGAGGTGCCTCACATTTGGGATGGTAAACAAGTCATTGAGGACATCAGTTTCTGATTAGATCTTTGATGCATAGACCCATCAAAATTAATATTTCTCCATTTACTCTACACAGACCCCCAAGCCCCTTGGCACTAATCATCAGAATGGTATTCATCGCCGGAGCTAGTGGTCGTCTAGCTCCCAACTACCCATGTAGAGAATCTGGGCACAAAATGGCGGATTCTACTCTTTGACTCATACAAACTATTCTTCACTTTCTCGGTGTGAATTTTACACCACACTCAATTTGCATGGCTTAAAATAATGTTACTAATTCCTTTGAAATATGTATTATGTTGCTCATCTTTGTAATACTTAAAATACCTACCAGGAAGATGATGAGGGAGAGTCACAATTTTTATATGCCGTCTTAAGCTTCTCAGTGCTGTTTCCAAAACAATAAACAATTCACTTTGGCTTTGTTCTCTTCACTTTGATCATAAACATACATGGGTTTATAAGGAAATTTAGGAAAGCATATGCTTGTATATTTTTTTAATTTCCTATGAAATTGCTGACATTAGCCTTAATTTTCAGAAAAAAGCGAATGAAACTATTGCAGGAAACTAACATGATGTGACATATGATACAAAATAATCTATAAACATGCCTAATTGTCATTTCCATGGACAGATTTTACCACCAATAGCCATTCACCAGATTTCATTGCCTTTATAGTTTCTGCTGGGCAGGTTAGGTCGGTGAAGACCACAAGTGGTATTTGTGGGTTTGAGTCCCAGTCTGGGCTTAATTATTTTGAGGATCTCAAAAAGGTTAAAAATTATAAGAGGACCTCATTGTCCTAATTTCACCTTAATAAAAGACAATGTTATTACTATCACTGAACCACTTGCAAAATTTCAGTTTGCAAACAGATGCAAGATTAAAAATTGTTTGAGAGTGGTGACAGGTGGTAAAACTCCTATGTTTAATTCATTTATGATTGAGGTCTCTGGTGTTATTTTTTTCTGAAATAGCAATATAAAATAGCTTAATGGACCATGAGAGGCATAAGAATCTAGCTGAATTACTCATTATCATCAATAGGAACAAAATTTCAAACATATTTGCTTTTCACTTACAAAATGTTGAAATGCTGGTTTTTATTAGATGGTATCAAGATTAAAATTAAACTGTGTATGCTACAGAAAGATTCTATCAGTATATTACATTGCAGTGTTGTCATAAATTTTTCCCAGTGTACTAAATATTTCAAATGGATTTGGGTACTCCATTATACTGAATGAAAATAAAAAGACTATAAGTTACTCAGAACAGAAGAAAGTAATATTAAGATATAAGCAATAGAAAAACAAAATGTTACAAACAAATCCACTGGATTTTGCAATTTTGAAAATTGGTCTTCAAGGAAGGAAGCCTATTTAAATTTTGCCATGTCACAATTATCTTTCCACCATTAAAGACTCTTCAGATTTATCTCAAGCAGACTCACCTGAATTTCATTACCTACAGTTTACATGTTACACCCCATGAAAGGCACTTTATCTAATATTTTAAAATTAAAAATGTTATGATTTAACTTTCTCATATTCTTTATTCCACTAAGGACAACTTTTAAAAATAAACATTTCTTCTTAAAGCAGTACTTCACGTAATTCTTAAAACTATAGCCACATTATTAACAATGTCAGTAAATTCCAAGAAATTCATCCCTAGAAAAGCGTTAACAGAAAATGAATGAAAGTAAAAAATAAACAAATGAGTCTGTACTACTAAACCAACCACTTACCCAAGTTGAAGTAAAAAGATAAACCATAAAAAATGATTGAAAGCAAGCATAGAAACGAAATACAAAGAAGAAGACCCTCAATAACACCTGGCCATGATAAAAATGGCATTTCTAACAAAATAATATTTTCTAGCCTTTGAAAAGTACATTTGAGAAACGCTTGCATTAGGAATGAAGGTAGAGTGACAAAAGTTCATGTTTAGCGTACCTTTGACATAAAAAATTATAGAAAATAAAATGGAACAATAAAGTTTCTTTTAAAGACAAACAACCAACTTAAATGCTGCTCCAAAAGCAAAGGAAAATTATTACGTGAGGAGTGCCATTTCTGCCAACTCCCTCAGTTCTCCATACCACAGCGAAATGATGAAATCAATATGTCGATATTACTTCCTAGAAATATGGACATAAAATTCCATAAAAGATCATCCAATGCACAGCCTCTTAATGCCAATTCAGTGGCAGATTAAGAGTAAATGTAAACTCTGTCCTTAAAACCCCCTATATGTAACCCTGATTGGAACTTGTCAGCTCCTTTGACATCCCTTTGAAGAGAGCAACAATTTCACTTCCTCGGCTGGTGGATGTTGCCAGGCTTGGCATGATGGCTGTGTGACTCGTGAGTTGGGCGTGGCTTCTCGTGGAATGCCTGAACTGCTTCAACAGGAAAATCAGCATTGCCTCGGACTGGAGCCCCAGACACAGTTGTAGTCTTTGGCGGGCTGCAAATGAAAGAATAACATATAATTAAACTCAGCAAACCCATAGAAACAGGGTATCCTGACCTTGTTTCTGAAATCAACCATATTTGTGGACTTTTGGGTTTAAGAATTCAGTCAAATTTACTATGACTTTAAAAAAAACAATTTTTCCATAAAAATTGTACATTTCTACAAATGTGCTTTGTAAAAAGTGGGCATATGTACGAAAGTACTAGAATGTAAACTTAGGTAATCTTACTCATTATTTGTTTGTTTCAAACTTGATCCCAAAAAAATAACAAGAAATTGCAATGTATGTCAAGCAAAAATTAAATCTACTCCCACGATCCCAATATTTTAAGACATTACAAGTGATTTCCCCAAGCAATGCTTAGCTTATCTTGTCTGTTCTGACCTATTAACTCCAACGTAAAACGAAAATTTTAAATGCCTATCACACCTTTCTTACACCTAAATTTTACGATTTTCTTATCTTTTCTGAGCAGATGATAATATGTCATCACATTTTATTGGATAATATACTTTGCAGAGTAGATTCTTAGCTAGTAATACACGAAATGCAATGACTTCGAATGAGCAATGTCAGGTGAGAGAATAATGGGACTATTTAATAGTAAAAATATTTTGTGAAAGCTTTTTTAAAATAAATTGAAGAAAAAATGTTTACCTTGAAAAAGCTTACCACGAAAAACTTTTGGAAGATGAGGCACATTCGGTTTGGTTTAAAATTACGATTAGCTCCTGAGTAAAATAATAATTGAGCATTGAAATATATATATATTAGAAAGGAATGCCTTGTTTTCATATTTACCAGCTGGAGATAACCACATACATACCTGGATGAGACTTTCAAGCTCGTCGTTGGATCCATTTCCTCTTCTTTACTCGCTTTGACCTCTTTGTTGTCATCTTTTGGAGATTTATGCTGCGTTATTCTCATTCCACCAGCCTTAACTGCAAAATGAATATAAGAAGTACACGAGAATTGAAAAAAATCTGGCATGCAAAATTAATCACGGCGTGCTACAGCCGTCAGTTTAAGATGCAGTCACAAAAATAAAATTCCCAAATACGACAACATTTCACCTGCGGGGGGATGTCCAGCTTTTAACTGTGATTCCTCTGCCGATGACATTTCTGTTGTATATTAAGTGTAAAATGTATAAAGATCCACGTTATTAGTCCCTTGTGTAATTCTTATTTACCACGTATGCCACTTTGATGTACTTATCAACGCAAGTCCATCTGCTGGTCCAAATTAACACTTCTACAAACTAGAAAAACGCGTCGGCATCATACTGGCTTGTTATTTAGACATCAATGCGTTAGATGGCAGCATAAGGCCCGGCGCTATGTATAAACCTCAGGGTAAGTATAAACTTGGGAAATTTCATAAAGGATTCAAGTGATTCAATACCATTTTAATATAGCAAATGATCACAGAAAATATTGAGCTCCTAAAAAAAATAATAACCGACCTATGCAGATTTTAGACAATATGGAATGACTTCAGCCATCATCAACTTCATACTTCTTATAAAGTCGGACATGCTTTAGCTAATTTATGAAATTAAATACATTGTCATTATTCTTGTAATGTTGCCACCTAAGAGTAAGAATGAGGGTTACCACCCAAAAGGATAATCGACTTGCAACCACAATGTCAATAATAATATAAATTCTAAGAACCCAAGGTGATGAAACATTGGAATATGACAAAGAGCAAGTTATATTCATAACAGTATAGCACAGTTATTTTTCTGACCGTTTTGTACAAGTCACCAAAATTCAGGACTTCTGTGTGTTCAGAAACTTCTGTGAGTTTATTAATATCTTTTTATATTACTTTTAATTGTTTTCCCCTCATTAAAATTCTGATATGAAACTTCGAATATATTATGTATTATGAAGATAAAGGGAAATGTTAGTAAATGATATGAAAGCTACTCAGACTGAAGCTGCAAAATATATCTACCAAAAATTAAAAAAACAGTATAAGGTGACATACTATAGACAGTGATAGAGTTAAAAGAATTTTAATATTGGACTTATTGATATATCTTATAATCCATCCATAACTACAAGCGATATAATTTAAAATGACCTCTACTCCTGCTCCCATGAAATGATCAGTCTTTTGTTTTTTCTTTTCTAAAAATGTTCTTGTTCTTGAGTGGCCTCGTTTCCATAGAACAAAATAAATTTATTCTATTTCTCAAAATGGTAGTGTATGTAATATCATGAGCTAGTATAAAAAGAACTTGCATGCAACACCTGGGTCCTAATAATGCCATTTCTCTCTTTTCAACTGATAAATGGGAGACAAGATCCTTACCCAAATTAGATCTAAGAATTCAGGAGAATGTGATGGAATGACATGTCCTATTGCTAAAGGCCCTATTAACACCTCAGCTGCGAGAACCTCATTCTTTCACGACGGCTGTGTGGGGGAGAAAAGTAGTCACGGGTCTTCCCTTTACTCTTGACAAAGGTTTATTAGGTGGAGGACCCTTATTGACCACATAGCCCAGTTAGAGGAGATACAATTGACTATATTCAAAATATTTCACGCAGGAATATATCAAAAAATGAATTCCATATTTATTTTCCTTGACAATTTCAGATTAATTTGATACGTGCGTAAATGCTTTCATTTGTAACCAGCATTCTACTGAAGCTCTGCGACAACTAAGGGAAATGATGAGGGTGAGTCAGAAAACAATTTCCCCAATTTCAACGGATGGAATGAATTCATCAAACTTGTCCAAGGGTCGTGAACCGTCATAAACGGCACTTCAAAGCAATGTGCTATTCCGGAACAATAAGAATGTGTAACCAATCGAACCTTTTTGAAAAGGACAGGCCATAAAATTTGGAGAGGGTCTAGGGAGGGTACGAGGGCAGCACTCATACATATAAGAGCGTATTCTTCGTAGTCGTAAGACAAAACATTGATCAAAGTATGGGTTAAACCATCTACTTCCTCCACTTGTCCATCAACATTTCCCACACTAATTCCTAGTAATTTCCAACACTAGTAATTTTTTTCCTTTTTCTGATTTAAGTAAGCTTTTCCAAGCTTAAATAAATCAGCAAAAATAGTTCTGGTTTTTAGAGGTGGTGACACAAACGAATGATTATAGAGACCAGTATCAGTTCTCTCCCATTTATCAAAGGCATTTGAAAGTGGTTTGATTCTGGTGAGACTTTGTCAAAACGGTTCATATTGGAGAGAAAAACTATGTTTTTCCACATAAAAACTTAATTACGTCACCCAGGGGTTTTACCAGACTCCGGAGAATGTACATGTATATATATTTCTTTTTTAAACCAGAGGTCATGTAATAAATTTATTTTAATGTGGAAAAACAAGTCTTCCTCTCTAATATTTGCAAGTGTCATGTACAAAAGATTCTCAAGTCTCATGGAGAAGTTTCAAAAATACTCTTGGAGATATTTCAAATAATATCAGAATGGCTTTCTCAAAGGAAAAAGTATGTAAATGGCCATACCACAAAATTGCTTCCATATAAAAAGTTGGTGTCAAGAAAATAATGTCCTGCCCAACAAAAAAAGATCTTCCTAATTTCAGTTCTACCTATATCAAAAGTAGAGTACTATTCAGTTCACTCCTCAGATTAAATGGCTCCATCCTTGCTGGTTCTACAAACATTATAACATTGAGTTCAAAGTGATGCAGTAAATACCAAATATTGATACTATCTTTGCTAAAATGTCTTCTGAGTGTTACCTTCTAAGATGAATAGTTACAATTACTAATCTAGAGAATGCTAAATACCAGCATATTATACCTTCATTTACAATAGCTGTACAGTGTGCATGGTGGCCAAAGAGATACTCGTATCATATAGTGAATCTGCCTCCCGAGACTTTAATTTATTAATCATGAATGTCTAAGCAAAAACAGAGGATAAATATGAAGTCAACCGAAGAAACTTTCCACTTCAACAAGTCTGGAATGAGTGTTTGATACTAATCCAATAAATTACATCAAGATAGAGATAGGAAATTCGAACAAAAAATTGGCAGAAATAAAGAATACCAAGATAAATACATCCTCTTAATATAGTTTCATACTAGTTCAAAGGAGAGGTCATGGTAGCCCAGTGGGTAGAGTACTTGACTACTGACTGGGGGACCCTGGTTTTAGACCTGGTGACGACTACGGACACCTCCAGCTAATCCAAGCTGAGTGATTTTTCGGGTACCACATCTTAGTGGGAAACCACAGGCGGCACAGGGAAAGGAACTGGCCCCTCTAACCTGTGATGTGTGAATTTCCACACGCCGTGGGCTTAGTGCTAGGTGAACTCTACCCTCACTTAACATACCAACCTTCGGGTTGATCATTGTGGTGGTGGTTATGGCTAACTCAGTCAGGTAACGATGCAACATCATGTACGTAACGGGGGTCTACAGATATCATTCAGCTGTGCCGACTGGATTAGCCTGGGGCTAGTGTGTTCGCCGGCTAACCCAAAGGTCGCTGGTTCTAGTCCCACCCAGGCCATGGATGTTGTGTTTGCCCAGATTGTTTTTATCTTGACGTGAAGAGGTGCTAAATGACCATAACCGTCGATGCACCCTACAAACAAAAGTACTACTACTACTCATGTAAGACATTTGGCGGTGTGTGTATACATTTAGGCGTGAAACAGAATGAGAGAGAGAGATAATGGGCATTTCAAAAGGTGTATTTCATTTCAAGAAATACTTCTTTATGTTTAATCCATACATTAACTTGCCTAATAACATTTTAATTAAAACTATTCAATATTCCAACTTTCATTAAAGTACACAATCACGGGTTTAACGGAATATACACTGATAATTATTTTTGCTATTCAAAGACGAAGGATGAAAACAGTAGTTTCTTATTGTGATACATGTGAATGGGCCTCCGTGTCAAAATAGATGTAGTGACAAACGCGACGAAGAGAAATCAGTCACACCCCCGAAAGTGAAATGCGGGAAATCTATACTTCGAAGCCAGCTCTGAAATAACCTACTTACGCCAACTCTCATTTAACTACGTAGATTTACCTCTCTATTACCATACGTTATTCTTGCTAGGATTGTAACGCAGGAACGGACTTCGGAAAGGAATGTTAAATATGAACATGTTAATATCATTATAAAATGGCAGACTTTGTACGCATTATAGCATCTATTTGAGATGAAGCTACCAACGTCGTAGGAAGACAAGGCTGAAAGATGCTCGTCATACTAACACAAAGAGAACAGAAAATAACACTTATTTCGAATAAAAAATAAACTAGAGTTCGAAGTAGCAGGGGATACTATGTTGCAGAAGTAGAACGATTCAATATCCTTATGATCATATGTCGGAGATGAATACGTACTAACATGAAGTAGGAAAGCTTTAAAAAATTCAATGAATAGGGTAAAGTTGCAGGGTACCTAGTGAGTAGATGTATATGTGAATATTTATACCCAATTTATGAGGTAAATGTTGCTGAGGTTGCTCGCCGACGCGAAATTTCAACTCGACCTCCGAAAGCGGGACACAAAAGTTTTATACGACTGCAAAAGGTCGCCTTCCCTCCCGATCAGTGGTTCCGGATCCACTATTCCATCACTTGGGACCACCATCATCCTAAGGTCACAAAAAAAAGTGTAGTGACGGTGAGGGTGGGACCTTCACCCTCTTTAATAATGGTACGACCGTGTGTATTTTATGATGTCTCCGTGAATGCCCGTTTTATTGCACATCGTTCAACACGACCGGTCATCCACGTCTAATGCCTTCCTCGAACCAGATTCTTTCGGAATCGTTCATTTGAGCCTGTCGAAGGCGTGACCAGTCTCGTCCTCATTAAATGAGGGTTATGGGAGAGAAAGGGGAAAGTGAGGCGGCGGCTAGTTCTATGGCTTCTCGCACTTAAGGGCTCAAGAGTTGAATCCCCAACCTTGGAGGGTTTCTCCGGGTTCATTCCGATTCCTACAATTTCCCGTGTTTAAGAGTCCTACGGATGAAGAATTATTACCATGGATCACATCCACACCTAAAGTGACATTCGGTAATAGGTACGGCTGCAGATTAAGCGTATCGCACGATCACACACTTGGAGATATTTTCAAAACATCCTTGTCGAATGAAAGGTTGCTAGGTTAGTATAATTCTTGCTTTGATCGACGTTTATCGTCTGACACCGGATTTCCCTCCTTCTATTGGAGTCCCAGAAGGTATTTTTTATTGTTCTTAAGTTATTAATTAATATCACATCACTATTTTATACAATAACCAAGGCCACGAACGACCTCTGCTGTAAATACGGGGCCAGAACACTCTTGAATATTTCGAATTCAGATAAAATATGTAACCACTCTATGTGGTGGGGAATCCAAAGTGAATGTAATTAATGATTTGAAGAGAAAATACCATATTTTTAAGTTACATTCATCTCTGGAAAGAAAAACCTTTAGTTTAACGTCGGCCCTCAAAGATACACTAACCCGGTGGAAGATCCGAGAGGTGTATATATTATAAATACGCTACGCCGGTTAAGCACCAGATCATATTTCTTTAATCGTCTGGTTAAACCGTAATAATTTAATCTGCATGTCAAATTATTTCCAGTTTGTTTTCACGTTTTACAATAACTTAAAATAAACTATCCCTTCGAAACTCAATATGGGAAAGTGATAAAGGCATATTTGTAAGAGTAAAACTGTAACAAATGATCATGTTAATCGCATAGATTCTTTTTTTAAATTGAATTTTTGTTTTCCATAGGTTAACACGCACGAGGTAAGACCTGAAGCCTCAAGGATTTCAGGTTTAAATAGTTGAAACAGTTTTAACAGGTTCAATAGTTGAAATGAATAATTCTCCGTTTTCCAACCGAGTGATGGCGTTTGTGGGCATCGACGTTTCAAAGACTAAATCTGCCGTCGTCTTCAGGGTGAGTCAGACTCACCCTGAATATGCCTTTCCCAAAACTTTCGGGGCTAAGGAATGTTATCGACTTTATTGAGTGATAATGAATAAATTTAAAGCGCTTCAGAAAATTAAAAGGGCTCTATGTTAGGATTTATGTTTGAATTTCATAATTACAGCATATTTTGAGAACAGGTTCCTCATAATGATATTTCCAAATCTTGCCAAAATCAAATAAATAATGTTAAAGTTCTTATTTCCACAGACAATATATTTCTGTTTCAATATGTATAGAGTCGGGAGTGCTTTGGGTTGGTTCTAAATCCCAGGGAAAGGATGTTAATAGGTTCAAAAAAAATTCAAATCATCGGCTCTGGTCTGTGATGCTGATAATTAATCACTTTTTAAGTTTTTAGAGGGGTCAATATTTTCTTTTCTACGTCGCAAAAGAAGACATCAAGACGTCGACTAACTCGGACAATCTTTTGAGGACGAGAAGTGACCTCTAAAAGCTTGCAGTGGAATTGGCCACGATGGCACACAATGCCCTTACCAGTGAGTAGTAGGCACAGCTATCTTCTACCTTCTCGTGCATTCGATTCGCTGCAAACAATCAACAATGCCAACAGCGCTACGCGAGCGGAGGAGTCCCACGCGGCCCGCCATTTCCCGGATTCCCCCCTCTGACTCCTATTCCTTATTGCAGCGAGGTGCAATGAAATATTTCGCGCTGAGCGTGCAGCACGCTCGGTTCAACACAAACCGGCTTGAGTAAGGGGACGAGGAAACCGCCATCATTCTAAAACAACTGAACTTTCTACCGAAATTCATGAAGACATTATGCATATCTTGCGCGATTTTGAATACTACCGGATCGATCGAAATGAACTGTTTCATGTTGTGACTTGAATTTTTCGGCTGAGGAAAAATAACCAGCAAAATAATGACTCAGTACCAGCAATAAAGAATTTTTTCAAAATAAAATAAAAAGCTAAAGGAAGCTATCGTAACTTAAGTTACACAAAATGTTTTCACCGTAATTGCCAAGGAGTAAAATAGACAGCGAATTACATGTTTCGATTTACTAACGGAAAAAAATTGATTTCAGCTTCTGATAAGGTGATTACACCACTTTCACACTGGCCAGGAAGTATCTGGGGTTCGTTGCCTAGGTAATGAGATTTAGTCATAGGGAGGTCGCTGGTAATTTGTGTCAAATTTGTGGGATAAAATTGAAGGCTATAGGATTACTGGATGAGCAATGACAGAGACCTTTCCAGTCGCTAAGGGACAAGAGGGCCAAATTGTTTCGTAAAGTTGGACTATCTAAATTAAAAATGCTCGTGCCGAGGAAATTTTCAGAACCCTTTTTCTATCTTAAGATTTAAAAGCCCAAATGAAATAAGAGAAGTATAATTTCGGAGTGGAAGATTAAAATGCATGCTTTTGACTTGAATATTTCGCGACCAGACCAAGATCCAACAATTCCAGTGATCTTTTATTCGTTTTCGCTGGCGCCATTCGCCCACTTCTCTCAGTAATATTCCGTAGTCTTATAGTATGGCGTCATAACCTGCGGTCCATCACTGACGTCCTTTATTGTAGGTAGACGCATTATATCAGAATTATATACACGTATATATGTACAAGAAGTATATCCTGAGATCAAATGCATAATTTTACTCACTTGACATTCACCTGCTTATTTGCATACGCCTGTTTGTACATTTAGTTACTTTTAGGATTTATTTGTTACACAGTACATCATACGTATACAAAAATTTTCTGCAGAAATCGCATCTTACCCCTTACAGCTTTCAATTGAAAGAACGCTTGTTCTTTTCCAGAAAGAGAGAAAATGTAAAAATGTTTGCAAGGTCTCTTCGACACAGTGGCTAACGTCCCTCCTCGCCTACCACCTCCATTCGTCATTACTGCAGTTCTGTGTATAAAGCATCCTTTCCTTGGGAACATTTCTCTTGAAATGGAGAGACCAAGGTGGAAAATTCATTTTTTTAAACACTATGCATACATGCGCTCCTGGCTACGGAATGTAATGAAAGACGTTTTTTTATTTATATGAACCAATTCGCAGTTGTCTCGTCGATGTTTTAACATGATACTGTGAAAGAGATATCTCTGTCTCTTAAAAAATGAAATTAAATATATACCATTAGTTATACGAATCGTCTTCAGTTGCATGGTATGTGGAACTCCTTCATGATGTGCAAGATAAATAAAACTTTGCAAACTCCACAAAATAATAAATTTACATTGTAGAATTTACAAAGTTTTATTTATCCTGAGATTCACATAAAGTGTTTCAAACCAATTTTTAAAAATATATTTCTTTTATTATTTTACCAATAGTTTTCAAATGTACTCAGGTATAAGTTATTTTTAAATGCCAGTAAGTTGCATTGATCATTTTAGTAGTCTTTCACTTTCTAAGTAGGGAATTCTTGAAATTCTACGACTGATAGGACCAATCTTAGCTTTTCCTGCTTAGCTACAGTACACGTACAGCAACAGCATGTTTTGACCGAGGACGAAAAATATGGTAAAAATATTGCATAGGAAACAATGATGACAGGATTAGCCAGGGGGTAGCGTGCTCGCCGGCTCACCCAAAGGTCGCGGGTTCAAATCCCGCCTAGGGGATGGGGGTTGTGATAGTTGAAAAAACTTTTTTCTATGATTTGAAGAGGTGTGAAATGATCATAGCCGTCGAATCGCCCTATAAACAAATTTACTACTACTACTACTAGGAAACAATGGTAGGTACAATAATATTGCACCTGAAAGGATTTTCGACCAATTGCAAGGTAGTTAAATATGTTTAAAATGTAGAACAAATGTAAGACGAAAATCCGAACAAAAATTCCTCAATAATGTGTATGCAGTGTATGATTCTCCCGCTGCACAGTGTGGCGAATGTTAGGCCTGAGGTATTTTGTCCGACTTAACTTAACGATGTCGCTATAAGGCCACTGACGAAAAATTTGCAGTTAACTTACTTCATTCAACCAAAATACAACTTTCAAGCTATAAGCAGCTTGTAATAAGAATATGATGACGACTTGTCACAGGGGGTTGACTTCAAAACAGAACTCCGATTTCCTTAGAATAAATAGCTGCATTAATTATGGGAAATATTTCATAAACTTTTAAAGCATAAATCATTTTAAACACAATCACCTATTTTAAATCGAGTGGTAACGTAAGCTTTTGTTTCTGTGCAAGCATTACTCCAAAATGTTTAAACAGGAATAAAAAATCTTATTTTTTTTGGGGCCTTTCTATCTCATGGGAATAGAACGGCGATGCTACTTTTAATTTTTTTCAGTTGTTAAAAAAAAAGTCATTGAAGGGAAGCGGAAATGAGGAACATCCTTTTTTTGCCATGCTCCCTGGACGGTACACATAAAATGAAAACTCCTAGTTGAAGTACCAAATAAATGACGCAAGCGAACCGTCTGCTAATAAAAGTTTTAAGACGAATATTAAACGGTGGTCACGCTGCGCGGAAACTGACTTTATATTTCCTCCCAGTCGACTCATTCTTTATGGGCCATAGTGTTTTTTTTGTCCTCCCCCCACCCCCCTCACCCCCGAGTCCATAAACCACCGCGCCACAGTGAAGACGTCGCCCTCGCGAATTTGTCACCGGTTTACTCCCTCATTTCCTTCATAATTCGTCGTTAAGAACTACTGTAAAAATGGGAGCCAATCTTCGCGATGCGTAATGGCGACATAATGGTCCCCGACGCTGCGTCTTATCTGATGGTTAAGATTGTATTTCACGACCAATCTCTTCGGCGAAAACAAATGAATGCATTGGTTGAGGAATCCTTTTAATGGCCGTAAAAATACACATGAAAGAGGGCTTCTCTGCCGAGTTCATATCTTTTTATTGTCTCCAACCGACTCCACTCTTTTTAATGCAACAACGTTCCGTGTCGTAGTCGCGAGGAGTCTCGGGATTTGTCGATGAGAGACGACAATGGAGTAAAATTGCAAGTGCGGAGGCGTTCACCGCAGCCTGGAAGACAATGAAGGGCTGAGAATATGGGCCCAAGTATATATGGAGTTAACGTGGTGTGAAGCCCGGACTCCCATCGGGAAAAGCACTCTCCGATAGACGACACCCATCTGAGGGGCCGAAAACGGCCGAGCAGATGATTAGACACCGCCTTGCCTTGCCGGCGGGAGTGGACGACCACTGGATGCATCCTGGTGAACAACTCCGGAATTCTACTTTGCCATCCCTGCTAATTATCGCAGAATTTGAATCGCAGCCGTAGGACGCCTGGGAAACCCTGTGCAGCCGTTTAAACTTTCAAAGTGGACAGCCAATTAGAGAGCTCCATTTCCCCTTCAGCGGGAAATTCAAATATTTTCACAGCATTTCACCGCTACAGGCTGCGGCGATCGATAGGTGAGTCAGGGAGGTCCCTGGGCGGGGTGGCTAACTGAGAACCACCTTGTCACGTCCTGGGAGCGTTCCTCGACTCTGTCCCTCTGCAGGTCGTCTCGGCGGGGAACCCGGGGAAGAGGACTTGCGCCTCCCTTGCACCTCCGGCGTACCCGTTCGGGGCCCCTC
>WURS02430728.1:0-15840 GCA_011762765.2 Rhinocypha anisoptera | reverse complement strand
TTCCGATCTCAATAACAAACGCACAAGAACCCGACTGAACCCCTCTCCTCCTCCTCCTCCTTCCCCCTTCCCCCCCCTCTCCCCCCACGCCATTTGCATTTCCGTTCTCAGACGTAACACCCCAGCCAACGCCTCTTTACGAACGACCCTCTCCGCGCGCCCTAACCCCACACACACACACTCTCTCTCTCCCCGTCTCCGTCCCTCTTTCTCTCTCTCTGACCCTCTTTCTCTCCTTCTCTTCCTTCCTTCCTCGCTTTCTCTGCCTCCACTCAAATTCTATCCTCTATCCTCACTGGTGGCCAACCCCTGACCCCCCGCCCCTTCCGCCGCCTCCCTTTGCCTTCCTCCCCCACCTTCCTTCTCCTCTCAGTCGCGCCAACATCCCCCTCCCATTCCGTCTCTCTCTTTCTCTTCCTCCTGCGAATTTGGAGAACATCCAAGGGGGAAGGAAGAGTGTGTCCTTTGGAAGGCTGCCTCGCCGCCTGTCGTCTTTAAGATCCGGTGAGAGAGGAGTGAGTGTGTGGGGGAGGGAGCGCGAGCGTTTGCTTTAGTTGTAAAAGTGACGTGTAATTACATAAATTAGATCGAAATTGGGTCGGAGGAGGAATTCTCGGAGCAGGCCAGATTGGAGATGCTGGAGTAATGATGGATGAAATGGAGATAAAAAAAGAAAAGACGATTGAGGTGAAAGGATAAAAGGGAAACAATTGCTCGAAGGTGGTGATGAGTCGTCTTCCACTTCATTCATTTCCTGAACCTTTAACTTGGTTCGATCACTATTGCTGCCTCGAGTGGGAGAGTGATCGGGAGCTGAAATTTCGGGGAAAGGCAACTCTGGCCAGATTGGTAGGAGGTTAATTGTTGGGAGGTTATATTGTATGGCATTTGAACAATTAATTTACTCAGCCTTTTTTTTTCGCATCCCTTTCGTTTTTATCCCGGAAGTTGGAGCAGAAACTTTCGAGGGCGCAATGAATCGTCCGTTTAATGGGTTCGGGAGTGGCCTCGCGACATGGGCACCTGAACAGTGAATCCATCAAAACCACTCTAGGATTAATATGATAAGAAAAAGAAAATAATGGAATGTGAGGACTAACATATGACTCTGAGATACACTTCTACCACGCAGGCAGAGAAGGCAGATCTTGTCATCTGCGAAGGGTTTGGAAGAAATGCAAATGTATATTTAATAATTAAATCCAAACAGATGACCTTGTTCAGTACTCGGCAGTAACAAAGAGAAAATAAATGTTAAAAATAGAAATTAATGAGGTTTTTGAAAAATAAATAAAAAGGAAAGCCTTATATAAATTGTAACAGTCGACATAAGGTAGAACATTAAATAAACTTCCTGACATTGGCAGCGACGCATAGTACGACGGATATAATTTCATTAATATTAGAAGTAGAATTGCGTAAGCAAAAGTTACCATTGTGAGACGGAAGGAGCTGATGATTAGGACCTTAAGAAAGGACATGAAATAAAGGGTAGTGATAAAGGTAATAAGGGTAAAGTAATAAAGGGACCGTAAGGAATGATAAGTGTAGATTAGAGGTTATTAGATGCTGCTTTGGAGAAAGAACGATAACGTATAAGTAGAAGAAGTGTGTGAGGTGAGTTAATTCATGAGTAAAAAAATATGAAGTTGGAACGAAATATGGATGGGATACTCAGAGGTTATGATTTTTTGAATGAAGAGATGACTACTATAATGTTGGGTAAGTGAGGTACAGGTAGAAAAGGAATGTAAATTATTTAATATAGAAGAAAGCTGATAAGAATTACGCAGAGTTGGCGAGGGTGGTGTTTCTATGGCGGTGCTCGGTATTTAAACCAATCTTCGGACATCAAAATCAGGATGGTGAAAAATGATGAGACAAAGCACCGTCCGACTGGTTACATTTCATTTATTTTGTTTACATTCGCTGATTTTAGGAGGACTACGAAGGTACAAGTAGGCTGGCAGGTGACACTTTAGCTTGGAATACTATTTACCAAACTAATCTTTGGACTGCCAATGATTGTAGTAAACTTACAATAAAAAGAAAGGAGATAGGAAAAATATTAAGACATGCAAAACTGTTATCCAAGGAGAGAATAGGTATTTTTTATATAATGATAGATCATAGAAAGTGTGTAGAGTTGGAAAAGTATATAAATTGTGAGGAGAGGTAGTTTTAATCTGGTGGTTCATCAAAGCCCTACCTTCACCGGTATATTGCTCTTCAATATCATCATCATATGTAACCCTTGGGTAGATTGTTCTTGATCGAGAGTTCTACCCTCCTTCTGTCCTTTTGAATAAAATATTCACATATCTATCATGCCTTTAATACACACAAATACAAAAAATAATAGAAAATAAGGAACGAGGAAGTAACTCATGAAATTACGAACTATAAAATGAATTTCAAAGTAAAAATTTTTCTATTCTAAAAAGTAAATTAAGTCCTCGACAAAAAATTTTTTAAAATCATTTACAGAGAAAGTAAGTCATCTAATAATCATTCTGTAGGTCAATTGTATCGCTAACATTCTTATCTTTATTTAGTTTTTATTGCACACACTTCTTTCTCCAAAATTTTTTTTGCTCTTTATATATTTATAATAAAACATTCTGCGCCAAGAGTTCTTGCATGTATTCTGCAGACTCATATAACAGTGGATTATCTGCTGGTAGGATACCTTTGCAAAATTTTAACTTCTCTGATGTCTTCGTCAAAAGTCATTAATCACTTATTCCTTTGTTGTCTTCTATATTCTCACTATAAGTTGCTTTCTTCTTGAATGGGACACAACCATTGTTTATTGTTATGCAGGACAACTGTTATCTTCACCTGCGCTTAATTTCTTAGTATGTGGTGCAAAAATTTTTTCCTTCAACACATATGCATAATGATGATGAAGTGTAATTAACAGGTTTAGGTAGGTTTTTGTAATTCCTGGGTAATTTTAGGTAATTCATATTTAAAAGTACTTAGAAATACCTTAACTAAAATCCCTTTCCAACTATATATACTTCAAATTACGTAACTAACATTTTCAATATATTTCTTTGCGTAAAAAGTGAATTAATAAGACCCTTCAAACTTTTTACGACAGTCAATACAAGATTCTAATAATCCCAGGGCAACCACACCAATTATTTCTTGCAGGTTCAAGATGTATAGCTTTATTTGCGGCTATTGATTTATATTTTGACACCTTTTATTGAATTTCACATTGTGCATGAAAGTTATCGGCACGTTATGAGAGACCAGTAAATAACAAAGTGAAGAATTCGTAGCATTGTCTGGGATAAATTTAATCCGCATTCAAAAGTTTCGTATGCACGAATGAATTGATGATTTTTGTAATTAAATTCTTATTTACGTTCATTTTTAGGACATGATTGTTTTAATACTAAATGTTAAAATACTGAAAATTTAATTCATTACTTAATTAAAAGAAATGATTCTAACCTGTCTCACAACTATTGCTCTTAGCAGGAATTGATTTAAATTTGGGTTTATTCCGTTAAAACATGTCGTTTCAAAAAAACCTCGCTTCTATCACATTAATCATCACCATTTCATATTTTCAATTATATGAACTAATATTACATTATAGAATCAATGCTTTTAATTTTTTATAGTATGCTTATATTAAGAATATATAAACTGACCGCAAAATGTTATTGTCTTGATAATGCAATATAAAACAAAGATTTTTAATTGCCATGGTTGTATTATGTATCCCGTCCATTTTTTTATTTTTATTTTATAAATTTTTATGTAAATTGTATCCGCGTCCTTCAGCTAAATTTTATATGGAAATCATAGTGTTCCAGTACAGTATTTTTAGGGTGCATCGACGGCTAGGGTCATTTTAGTCATAGTGTTCAATATATATATTCTGGATTTATTAAGAACAAAACTATTAAAGATTAAGAACTTAAGAATTATTAAGAATAAAGAAAGAAATTAAAAATAAATTAAAGATAAACTATACTTTCATCTTCTATGTTTTAATTAAATAATATCTCATCTAGTGAATACCTTGCATAGAAGAAAAGCCGATATGAATTCACATGCCTCAAATAACTCTCCGTGTTTTAAATCACCGCGTGATATTTATTCCTAAATCGACAAGTGGATGAGAGGGAAAAGTGGGCGGAACGCACGAGCGCTTTGTCATGTGTGCATGGGAAAATGCAAAAACGCGAGGGGAGCGAATGCAAGGGAGATGCAGGAGGAGAGATTGGAATGTGGAGTGTGGGGTAAGGATGGAGGAGGGAGGGAAAGAGAGATGGGCAGAGGGTGGAATGGTGAAACGGAGCGGGACGGCTTAATTGCGAGCCTCTACAGGTGTTGTCCGAAAGAGGAGCATTTCTTGTCTGCCGCGGAAATGATTAGATGTTTACGCCCTGGAGGACAGACGGTGGATTGAATTGATCAATCCACTGGAACATTTTTCTTCCTGCAGAAAAACTATCGTCTGCAGAATGAAATGAGGAAAGACAGGGAGAATGGGAACGTGATGAGATGGTAAAAGCGAGTGGAGAAATACACACCGGGCCAGAGAAATTGATTAAGATTAAATTAAATGGTTAGATTAAAAAAGGGGTTAGAGCATTTGATAAGACGAAGGAAGTATTAAAAAGCCATTTTTCTTGAATTCCAACCTATACACAACAACGTTGGATGGCGCCGTACTAATTAAAGATGTATGAAGCCGAGTGAGTAATATAAGTGTATTTAATATTTAAAATTTCTCATCTTAAAGTAAAAATGATGAATCTACACGATTTCTAGCATTACGAGAATTAAAGTATGTCACCAAAAATTACTCGATTTAATTCAATAGGAATAAACAGTATCAGGCGTAATTAAGGATATATTTTGTATCTGCTTTGAATTGAATTCATGATTTGTGGACTTCGTAAAATTAACTGAGATTAAACCGAGCATGGTTATATTGCTGATGGCCTAATATATATAAATATTAGGTTTAAAATCAATGACATTAAATCCTTATTTTTTCACGCATTGAAAGGTTCTCGGCACAGAGAAAGCAAATTAAAATTGAATTCACCTATAAAATAATGATATATCACTGATTTATCACATAATCACTTATTGGTGTGAACTACCCTATTTTTATTAGGAGATAGTATTGCAGTTATTAAATATGGGAATGTAAAATAAATAAAATAGATATAATGCAACACCAAAACATTTATGATGGGAATTATAGACGCAATATAATAAATGGCTTGAAAGTAGCCATGATAAGGTTTTACATTTTTAAAAATGGCAATGCTGTTTGTCACAGGCATATTATTTGAGTAACTAGTTGAAATTTGTCATTTTTTAAATATTCATAAATAACCTATTTAACTTTAGGAGATGAAAATAACATGCTATGCTACATGAAAAATTTACGAGCAACACGTACTTAAAATGGCACTGAATGGCTTTGGCTTCCCAAAGAGGAATGGTGTTTCAGTTTTCTTCTTCAGCAATCATGTGGTTGGCTAGTTTTCATATTTTACATCATTTTGATTAAAAGGACGTTTTACTTAAAATAATGAAATGTAAAATTTTCTATGATACAAATACCATGGGATGCAGCGGAAGCCAATTATAATTGTATCGTACAAAATATTTTAGAGTCGACCGTAACTCTTTCGTCGCCGATCGGATATAAAGCAGGACAGGAAGTTCCCACTGGTATGAGTGGTGCATATTCCACCCGATCTCGAGCCAGCATCGAGGGGCGTAACGCTTCTGGGAATTCAATGGGAAATGAGTAGCTATTCCCTCTCAAAACCCTTTCCTCCTCTCCGAGGTCGAAAATTGAAGAGGAGGCAGTCAGGACTTGAGTGTGTATCCGGAGATAAGCACGGCCCCACGGCCCATCCTACGCTTTCTCCCCCCACTCTCCCTCCCTCCCCTCTCCGCCCCACCCAGACGACGGACCAACCCGCAGCTCTCGGTATCAAAAGTTGGATGGATCGTCCGTCTTCCGACCGGGCGCACGGAGGGGGGTGGGGGGGATGGGGGAGCGGGAGATCGTAAAAATGAACAGAGGAAATGCGGCCATGCGAACGGGCGCGCGAGACAACTTCCTCCCTCTCCGCACCCATCCCCGTCATCGCATTCCCCCACACACCCGCCATCTTAGAGAAAGAAACGTAATTGGTCGGGAGGATGGAGACGTAAAGAGAGAGGGAATTCTGGGAAGGTGTCGACGCCATTCCGGGCAATAATTATCGAGGCCAGTTAGTGTTGGAGGAAACTCCACGAGGCAGAGGGAGACCCGACAAAAAAGTCACTCCGTTAATTTTTTCACCTTGATTGGTTTAAAGTGTGTAGGAGGGGTCTAGGATAGTCGATGCTCGCTTTTGAGATCGACGGCGCCAAGCTCATTGTGTTTTTTTTTTAACACGGGGATAATATATTTTTTCTCTCACGGGCGATCATATTATTTTTAATCACCGCCGCATAAGTCAATCAAGAGGCTCAGGAAACGGTCAGCCGATAGCTTCATGGGAAACTATTTATAATACATGTAAATGGATTAGCATGGCCGTCACTGATCCAAAGTAAATAAAAAAAGTCATTATGATCGTGTTTTAAAAAATTCCAACATATTGTTAATAGAAGAAACTATAAAATAATAGAAATTGATTCTTTTTTTCAAATTCGAGTTATATTTTCTGGTTAGTTGTTCATAACGCATTGCACTCTAAATTAAATTATAAGGTAACATTTGGACTCAAAAATAAGGAAATATACTGTATTCTGTGTTTTGCGTTGCAGCGATCTAGAGTAAAGTATGTTTAATATTTGAGTTATTTTAATCATTTACAATTCATTAAGATGATAAAAATAATTCATAATATATGTATAGTATAACGGATTTCCCTGGCGCAGGTGTATGAAAAAATGCATTATTATTGATATATAAAAAGACGTTAAAATTAATCCATATAAAAGATTTGAATCTGAAGTCAGTCACCTGATACAAATAAATTTTATTTCCGTGATTTTTCATTTTGTATTATCCATGTACTAATTTCAAATGGTACTTTTATTGTTTTGTAAATTGGGTTCCTGCAGTTTATTAGGTCCTAATTTTTAAAAGTTAAGCGTTAAGTAACTACTAAATATAAAAACCATAAAAATAAAATACGGTAAAATAAAATGTTTAAAAAATAGAAATAAAAAAAAATAAAAAAGGTGCATTGATAAATACATACATTTAATATAGAAAGATGCAGGTAAAATTACACTATATTCACTAGGATACAAAGTTTTTTGCCATATATGATATTTGTTAATTCAATATGAAAAGTGCGCATTAGAAACAAATATATATTTTGTCGCAGAACTCTTGTAATTTCATAAAAAATCTTGTGAATATAATAATTAAATTATTACATTATTTATTTTCATTTATTATTTGCATTGCTCATTTTTAGTAAAGAAGAGATTTAAAATATTAAAAAGGGTGAATGGATAGGTTAGGTTTCGAATAAAGTGTGTATTTGTGCGTGTGTATATATATATTTATATATTTATTTATATTTATATATTAGTATTACAAACCAAGAGGTAAAACACGCTTGTTTTAATGGTTAAACAAATAATCTTGTTGAAGCTCAAGAAAAATGTGTGCATCTTAATTTATGCATATTTTTATCCCTTCAGTCAACTTCAAATCGGATTTAGTAGATTAAAAATTTCATCCTTTTTGGAATTAATTTAAATATCTCAAAAACATTAGTAACATTGACAATGTTTTCTAAATATAAGGTCTGAACCTTGAGTCATATAGCCTGAGTAAAACAGAAACTCTTATATAATATAAAATAAAACATTTTTTTCATAAATTCAAGCAGTCATTATTAAAAATACAAACAGCACAGGTGGTCCGTTCCCATTAATGTAGACGCAAGCCATCACTCGTTATTAGGTCCATGAGATAAAAGAAGACGCATAGGGAGGTCTTTCTGGTTTTAAAATTAAATCTTTTTTCTCCTTTGGCATTTTCCTTTAGACTCCTCAGTCCCCGTCAAAACGTGTTTTCGGCAAAATGTTATTGCCTATTTCCAAAAGATACTGAATTTTGAAACCACTAAATTAGCCTAGAACTGAAGGGACAGATGCTTCATCTCATTCTAAGGCATTTATTGGTATAATAAAATAATGATCGACTCATAGCCCTATATCAGTGGAACGATGACGTATCGCTGCACAGAGCTCAAACAAACCTCGAAATTTGTTTGGGATACCATATAGACACGGGTATCCCTAACTCGATGGGCCGGTAGAGTTATGGGCAGGCATTAAAAATATTATACATCTTTTGGGCATACGTCGCCATGAACGAGAGGGCATAAAAACGAGAAGGAAGTTGATGATGGAGCCACTCTAAGCCGCAAGTATCCTTCGCCTACCCCACTCGTGCCGTCCTCACTCAGGCAAGTTGAAATGGATTCTCTGAGTCTGACAAAGGAGGCGATACAGATTTCATAATAAAAAATCCAGGAACACATACATAAGACTTTAGGCATTTCTCGTTTTCAGCGAGGGTGTTAGCGAAATGAAATATTCTTGGCGTCGGTGTTCTCAACCTGAAAAATATCTTCGAAGAAGATATCAATTCTGAAATTTAGACAACAAATAAGTATAATAAACATTTTATAAATTATTTTAAGCAATTCAAACGTTAAAGGGAAAAATTAAAAGACCCATAGATTAAAATTCGCAATTTAATCGCATGTCTTTTGCATATGGGAACTGAAATTTTTTTTTCAAATTTCTCTTTTTCACAGGGAAATCCTAGAGATAGATAATGAATATAAATTTATAAAATAGTATATTTATTCCCATTTTTATATTATACTCAGAAGTTATACCTTTACTTAACTATTAAAAAGTGATCGTCTATTAACCAATATTCAAACTAATTTATCAGATCCTTTTTCTAAGTAGTGCTCGAGATATTAAAATAACATATCAAAGACAATATTTCATTGTAGAAAAAGCCTAAACATTCCATGAACATGCATATGTAATTAATCCTGCTAAATGGCATAGATTTCCAGAGAGCAATTAATGTTATTAATCATGTACTGCCATAAAATTCATACATAGAATTAATTGTTTCCTTAGAATCCCACAATGTATTTTATTTTAAATAAACCTGGGGACGGTTCTAACGTTTACTGTCACTGATTTTGTCTTAAAAACTAAGATTATACTACGTAAAAACCGGTGCATTCATAATGACAATTTAACTCTAGAGGCAATGCTTCCTACATGCTTGTTAATATCTTATTCAAAATAAATATATACATTTGAGTTATTATGCGTCTATAATTTTAAATTATCTGATAAAAATTAACAAAGAATTAATTGGAATTCCACATAGCAAATGTGGATTGAATCATTACCCAGAAAATCGATATATTTGAATGAAAATTGGGTCAATAAGACATCATTTTGGAGTCGATTATAGTTCTACAACAGCTCATGTAGCCGTGACTGATCCAATTGGTGCTGTATATACCGCACACCATAAGTTAATTTGTACTATCACTTATATTTTTCCAAACTTTCGACTCATTTTTCTAAACTCTCCACTCACCTTATTCAATAACTTCGATTTTAATTTCTTTTCGTAAGTATGTCTCTTAACTATAAGTCCATTAAAACTCATTCATTTTGCTAGATAAATGGAAGAATGTGAGGAAACGCGAATAAAATGTGCAGATATGAAGAACGGGTAATATTATTACTATTCTAAATGTAAAGTTAAACGAGGTGGTCCGAAGTAGCACAGGTATGAAAGATTGATAAACGGCCCAATATATAGTACCAAAATATCTTAAGAAATACTTATCCCAGTGTTATATTAAATTTGAAATACAAGTATGTTTAATCAATAAAATGTTTTGAAATTCCTTCTGACATTAATTCCTCACTTCGAAACGTAAAAAGAAATGGTGTATTCGAAATCATAAAAAGAAGATTTTATGCAAAGTTTTAATAATTATACTTGAATTTTACTTATAAAATGCCTTGTTTTAACTTGAATAATAAAAAAATCTCTTTATTAGGGGCATTTGCTTAAATTCCTATTTACATTCCCAACCTGCGACCTTCCTCTAATCTCATTCGTACCCCAAAAGAGGACATTTAAGAGAATCGGGACTTCTCTATGCGGGTATACCTTTGATATTTGCCGTCTCTCTAGACGTAAATCCCACTTCTAAGTTCCTCTGAGACTCTAACCCTCAACTCCATCAGCGGATGGAATCTTCTTCTGTCCCTAATTGGTCGCTAACGAGGTCCATCATTACCGCATAGCCCTTGGCCGTCACTGTGGTCCCAACGGCGGTACCTTTAAATCTCTCTCGGGAACGCTTCAAAAGGATGGTCTATTCTCTCTCCTCTCCCCTCTCTACTCTCCCCTCTCTACTCTCCCCTCTCCCCATTCCAATGATCCTTCGAAAGGGCCACGCCGAGAATGCCACCACTCTCACTGGTTACTCATTCAGAGGAGAGGTCACACATGCGTCATTTCTGTTGTCATTTCAATTAACTTGCCTTAAAGGCTGCCGCAGGCGATCAGTTTCAAGTAAATGCAACATTAAGCTAAAAACCCTAAACAATCTATTTCGTGTAATACTTTTTTAGAACAGAAGAGTTACTACAGCAAGGTTAATACCGATGGACCTCTCTGAAATAGATAAATTTTTCTATTAGAATTAATCCTGTTACAAGAATACCATGATTCACATTCCGTTCCTTAGTTTTTAGAATTATTGGGGCATTGCGTGATCAATATTAATATTTACTGATTATGATACGGTGAATAAACAAAAGATTAAAATGATATTTTTAAATTGTCCATTAGAATTAACGTAAGCCTTCTTTATTTTGATGATGATGAATGGTAATCTACCGGTAGACTCATGTCTTTGATGAACTCAAAATTAGACCTCTCCAGCCCCGCCATTCCTTAACACAAATCCCTTAACTTTGCACAAATGTCACCAGCTGTCATTCCATTACAGATTCTATGTTACATTTTGATTAAATGTAAGGCGAAAGCTTACCTGAACTTCAAGTTTAATACGTATTAATCAATAGTGCTGTACTATCAATCTATACCAGAGGTATATAGAAAAGTAAGTGGAATTAGTTATAATTTCCCTGGATGTTAATATCCAAATGTCACATTTTTTGTTTTGTTAGTACACTTGCCTTTGACGCACGTTGACACTATTAGTTACATAATTCTCAGATTTTTATTTCAGAAGTTTCCATATATATATTTCTTTAATAATGGAGTTAGGTTCATTACTGAATTGAAAAAAATGCTTTTGTCGGGTCCTCTTCTCAATAAAACGAGCGTCTAGAAGGGGTACGAGCGATGTCAAGAGCATCGTGAAGTGACAGTTGAATGTGTCAAGCGCCATGGACGCCCCCGGTATATCAACAACTGACGACAAGGCCAAAAAAGTGAAGAAATTGATAATCACGGACAGGATCCCTATAATGTTAGTGTATCAACAATCAATTTAAACACCAAATTACTTTTACGATTTTTTGGGCACGACGGGTGTGTTAGCAATATTTGTATTGAAAATGATCAATATTTCAACTTCGAAGGGTCTTGCTTCACATAATTTAAAAATTTGTTTGCTTTGAGAATGTGAAACATCCATCACATCAGTCAATCTAAAATCGTCGACTACGTAAGTGTTGTCATTTCTTGACCTTCCGTAAGCCCAATGATAGTTTGAAATATTTTTTCAGTGTCGCAATAGGCATTTTGTCAATTTCAAATACTCAGACTTATACGTCATTTCAACATGCATGTGTAAATATCACATCTCCTCTGGAGATCATTTATTTTGTTATAAATCACTCTGAAACCATATAACGCATCTTTATACAATATATTTTGTATAAATATATTAGAAGCAGTATCGTGAAACTAGTTGAACCAATTTTGCCAAAAAAAATAAATTTTTCTTGGCCAGCGCATACTTTCAGTCCCTTAGTACGAAATATTATAGAAATAGTGGTTTATTATAATATTGAATCATTAGATGATAGCTTATAATGAAATCATTTTGTAATGAATCATACTATTTTATGGAATTTTCAATACATCTCCATATTTTTGGGTAAAAATCGGCCTCAAATTTAACTGTTGGGGCAACGCAGCATCAAAGTCGGCACGGCAAATTCTTTCTTCATAGCCCTGAATGGTATTCCTTGAAACACGTTCATTCTTTAGCCTTTCGAGAGAATAGTCTGTAGAGAGACAGCGTTGGTCAGCTTGGGCACTTCGAGAGATGAATTTAATATCTCTCCTTTCGAATTCTTTACGGTACAATTACGTCGACCGCACGTATGCACTTGGGTATCGCATAAACCTCAATGATTATAATTGAGGAGTTTCGCCGAAAGCCACGTAATAGCCACCGGCGTTGAAGGTTTCTCATTATGCATCGCGGTGAGGGAACGTAATCAATTATTAAGCATTTCAAATCGGTAGGGACTCGAAGGAAGTCATTTCCACTGCATATTCCTCCCTCACCCTACCTTAAGGGAATAGGAGATCTGTTGAACAATCGACAAGTCAGCATTGAACGTTCAGAGAGACGGATCAGGACTAATTTTCTGTTCGACTTATCTTCCTAAATATTGGTCTCGCAAAAATATTTCTGAAATACACATATATTTAAAAGATCAAATTTCTTCTTTGTAGTTCGAAACTGAAATAAATGTTGAAATTAGATATAATGTCATTTACTTCGTTTACTGACTAACAAAAGTCAAATACATTCAATTCCAGGTCAGTTTTTTGTGCGGTATCTACAAAACATTTTTTGGATGTTACATCTTCCTGAGAAATCAGTGACTAAATTGTAAAGGTAATTTCCATTCCGATACTGAATGTGTTTCCGTGAATAAGTACTACTAAGTACAATAGAGAAAATGAGCTTACCAACCGGTATCGGAGAGATATGTATCATTTTGCTTCATAATTTTACCTTAGGATTTAGATTTGTTGCATTAGAGAAGTTATTCACATATCCAATGGCACTTGGCTATCCAATGGCATCACAAATGATGATCCAAGAATAATATTAAGAAAAATATTTTCATGTGAAATTCGACGAAAGGATCATTAAATCAGTCTAACTTTCATAGAAAATGCCCTCATACTCTAATTTACTGTGTTTCATTATCAACCATAAATATGCATACATAATGCACATAATTAAAGAATGAACATACTTAAACCTTTAAATGAAAAAATTAATTTTTTAATTTCATCTAAAATAATACAAACTGAGCAAAATAAAGCAATTACAACTGAGCAATAAAACAATTGACCTATTGTGAAATCCTATAGATCAATCATCTAACTCATTTTAGCACGCTTTAGGATAATACGGCTAATTGGACAAATCATCACAGCAATATTTCAAACCCAGAATACTTTTCGTAGGGTGGGTAAGAGTTACTTAACCATTACACAATTTTTTATCAATAAATTTAGTCGATGAATACAAAAAGTTACAACTCTACAATTGGAAAACTAGAGTGTATCAGATAAAAACGATTTAAATTCCCATCAACTAATATTAAAACAATCATGTGAAATCTGTATTACTTCCCCAAAATAAATGTTATCCTAGCATACATCATCGTTATTTAAAGTTGTCCCCTTTAATCTTTGATAGTGATTAAGACAAATAATAAAGCTTAATAATAATTTCCTTTTCGTCAAAGAGAATTTCGCATATATTTGAGGCATTATCACTTTCGATGACGCTAGTCTGATAAATAAAGGTAGAAGGAACTTTTTGGAATATTGGTGGTAAGCGTTCTATTAAAGTGAAGATGTGATCTTAGTTTTTATCCCTAGACTATAAGATCATTGAAAGGGGATCTAAATACTTTTTCTTCCATTTTTAAAAGTGGCTTTGATGTCCTTTCCCGAGAGTTGAATATCTTACTCAAGTATTCCAAGGAAGAATATCCATGTAGTATATCGCCACAAATGATGCTTAAAGAGGAAAACGTATGGCTTAATTAGAAGGCTTCATTTTCCGAGAAATGCCACTGGAAGGCTACAGTGGGTCCCGGAGAGAATCGTTATGAAATGCCCCAAAACCCTTTTCAATGGTGCTTTCAGGTAGTGGGCGTCCCCATAATTCTATCTTCGCGGTCCTTTTAACGAGTCTTCCTTCACGTAGGAGTGCCTTTTGTTTCTCAATCCAAATCCCACGCCTTTCTACACTGGTACACAACCCCCTTTCTGACCCATCCCTGAATCCTGCTATTCCAATTAATGGTCGTTTGACCCAACCCCCCGTGTGACTGTCTCATTTCTTTCCCTTGGTTCAGACAACTACACAATGCCACCAACAATGGCACACGGAGGCGGGCTTAATAACCCTTTTTTTCTGGACTTCCCGCGATGAGTTTTTACCCTTAGGATTCCCTTTCTAAGCGGCGATTCAATTTCTTAACGTCACATTGTCTTCGTGGGGAGTAATATGTCTTCTGCACCATCCAAGAAATATCTGCCGCGGCGTCAGTCAGTCGCTTCCATTGAATTACAACTCCAAATTTGGTTTCAGGCCTAAACGCGTCCCCAATTAATTGTCTCCAATAACAGCAATCAGCCATCAATCACTGGATAGTGGGAAATTGTGAACGAATCGTCACTTACGTTAATGTCGAATCTCTTCCAACATATCCCTAAGTGTAACTATCTTAATGATTCTATCAGTCGGAAATTTTTTCCCTGAACACGTTTCCATGCATTTATTTGGATGCGCCTCATTGAGAATTAATTTTGTTCCTCACATTACTAATCAGGATTCCTTTATCAAGAAAGATGTTGGGTAACACTTTGTTTTTTTTAATTCGTTATACAACTAATGTCCTTACAAACGTCATCTAATTTATGTTAGCACGAAGGGCTCTGTTCTTAATACTCCTGATCAACGACTTTACATTGGTAAAACCGTGATTGAAATCGAATTTCTGGCCCAGGTACCAAAACATCAAATAATAAGCTACACAGTATCGATCAATTCATATCATGGCACTATCACATAAAATACATAAAACGCCTATGGACTATCAAATGCACAAAAAACGTCTCTTTAATTTAGCCCTAATTATTAATGGCAAATACCTGTATTCTCTTTTGTGATGAATAATGTGTGGTGTTAACAGACAATACTGCATCTATCTTTCCTGGAGAACCACACTTAAACACTAAAGATACGCTTCATAATCTGATGAAATTGGTAATTGATACATGCAAGTGTATGCATTCATCCAGGCAGTGTTTGCACACTTGCATGCCGGATTTCACTTTCCTCTCTCAACCACGGGTTATATCCGGCGAAGACCCAATGGGGTAATTCTTGAGCACTTAGCGTGGAAACCACCCGCTGTGCAGTCCCTAACCTTTAAAAAGGAAATAGCATAAATTATTCATCGTGCCCGCATCATTCAACTAAAAATTCTGCGTCGCTGCCGACGGCATGCATATAACACTCTGTGGGTTCGTGCTCTACCCAGGTACGCCCCTTCGCGGTCTGACCGCGCTCACGGTGTTGCCGACGCGGGGGGGAACGAACGGAACAAACAGATGGCTGCTACCCGCCGCCACCGTAGCGCGGAAACCCCCGCGCCTCCGTACAGAGTGAACGGCCGGGAAGAGGCAGGGCATGCCGCGTCCGAAATGCTTCATCCGGAGACCCCTGCACCTCTCCATCCTTTCCTTTCACTCATCATCTCCCG
>WURS02430717.1:0-15840 GCA_011762765.2 Rhinocypha anisoptera | reverse complement strand
TGTATGGTGGTGGCTCACCCCCTGCCACACGCCCTTGTGGCGGCTTGCAGGGTATTATGTAGATGTAGATGAATATGGTGAGATGGAGTAAACATGTCGGTTCCTGAGAAACTATCTTCTTTTACGAATATCCTTATATATACTTTACGAATAGCCTCGAGAGCTTATTAACTCGGTTCAGAAGCGTTAGTTGTAATCAAATATTTAATACGGAAGGAGAATAGACGCAGGTGTGGTCGAACTCAACTCGAACTTAAATTTGAGGTGGGTGGCTTTGACCGGCCCGATAATTAATTAGATAGAGCCAAAACATGAGAAAGTTACTGTTATAAATAGTTATGTTTAACATTCAATATTGATTTTTTTTATTTATACGCAATAAGTCGTGCGTGAAGAAAAAATATGTCATGAAAAGGATGGCTCTAATTGAGTGATTGGTGTGCAAGTATATCAGAAAAACTGGTGATTTTGATAAATGGATTCAGAACTAAAACCTCGTCATCTTAAATATAGCGCTCCATTATTGCGTTAGTTTTTTTCTCATCTGCTTCCCTTAACTTTATTATCCTTTGCTTCGCCGGGAACTAATGATCCGAAACCACAAACACACGCGAGGAAGAGCGGCTGGTTATTTTCGAGTTGTCGAGAGTGGTACATGATATTCACGTGTACTATTTAAAAAAAATACATACTCCGTCTTATGAGATGAATTCCCATAGTTGACAACTATAGAAAATTGATTGCGTCATTCTATGTCCGGCGTGGGATCAGAACACCTTGACCTTCGGGTTACTTTGGGTGAGCACTGAAGACCACTGCGCGAAGAATTGATTACTAGTATAATGTCTCATTAGACCTCCGATCTGCTTATTCCGGGCACGTATGCAGCAATTAAGCTTGTGCAAATGGGAAGTGCAATAAACTGCCAACCACGAGGGTAGTCGGAAAGGATCTCGGTTCCCACTAGAAGACGACGCTATCGGCACGTTTATTTTCTTAAGTTGGCACAGCTGCGTATCACTATCGTCCATCTGGTATCACACGTCATTCATGGTTCGTTCGCAGTTAACCAGGAGTAAGATTTCCCGTCGTGTGAAATAAATTTCCCTGAGCGCGATATGACCCGGTGGTTGAAACTTAGCTTTACTATTTTTATAAAAACATTAGCAGCTGAAATGGTCGATTTTGTAGTGGACTGTATCTTGGTTGAAATGAAAATAGAACAAATTTAAAAAGCAAACCTTTAATTCTGAAAACCAAAAAAAAAAATCTTAGGACGTTAAGAAAGAGTTATTGACAAAAATGAATCATCCTAATTTAGACCTGGGGCACATGGCACTTGGATGTTTTAGTGCCGAAATTAGTCCATTCTCAAAAGCAAAAAAATTGTATTATACTTGCACAAGAAGTGCAGACAGAGTTAACTAATGATGAATAAAAAAAGGTAAGATAGCGAACTTCCACAGAAAATATTTTTTAATATTAATTAAGTTTCGATGTTACCACGCCAATGTCTAACTCATATATAGATTATTGTTACGCAAACAGCAGATTCAAAGAAACTGAATTCCAGCTGAAGCTTATATAAGACAACGGTAAAACAATGATTTAAATGAAAATTAGGCAAATATGAAATATACTGAAGCCTGTAGGATCCTTTCTACGCCTCCGTCCACGAGACACATTGCAAGCCACCGCAAGGGTGTGGCAGGGGGTGAGTCATTACCAGGCATGCATCCCCTAATGGGTTCTTCTAATGGAAACATTACAACTTATTTACATGTGAAAGAAACTACTTACATACATACATTTCAAAGACAAATACATTATACATATAATGCGAGAACAAAGCCAATTAACATATGTATAATTAACATGCATGAAAGAAAACTATAAAATATATACACTATCTATCCTAACTACCACCGTCTTGCTCTATTTTAATCTCAAATAGTATGAGGAAATAATGACATATCTATCTTTATGGTGCAATGGAATAGCGAACTTCTACAGATAATTTAAAAAAATATTACTTAAGTTTCGATGTCACTCGACCATCACCATATCTGACGATGATGGAGTAACATGAGTAATATTAGAAATTTTTATTCTGTGGAAGTTCGATATTTCATTAAACAATGAATATTTTTGCATTCAACATCGTTATGGGTTAATCTTCATTATTCATCTTGAGAAATTATCTGTTCGACAGTTTGTCTTCCTGATTGTACTTTTCAGTGGTTATAGATTGACGATATTGTTGCACGGCTGGTTGAACTTGTTCTATGAAGTCAAATTATTTGGAAAAACGTAAATTCTCTTTAGTACATAAAACCACGACATAATTATAAACATTTCACCGGATCTCTTCTTCCACTTGCTGATAGGCTGCGGAGGACACAGATTGTACATTTTACTCCATCTACTAGAAGAACATTCTACTCCATCCAACATTTTTCTCCACCCCCATCTTGTTATCGGGCGAAATGTTGGAGGACAGAGGACTCCCAATGAGTCTAATATAAAATTTGAATTGTATTTTTCATGTAGGTCACATTCAAGCGGCAGGAAATTAGCATTCGACCCTCAATGGGAGGGATTCAAGGGGTCCCCGTGACAACATCAAGGGCATTGAAATGCCCTCGACACGACCTAGATAAGTCGGGGAGGGACCTGGGTTTGACTGTTATTTAATGCGCTGGAGCTGTTAAATGCACTTGGGTGCCTCTTCCCTTATGGATATCTAAAGGAGAGCTGGAAAAAGTAAGATGAGCAGCCGTGTAGCAATAACACTGATTGAAATGGCCGCTAAATGGCTCATTAAAGCCCTAAGAATGCAGTACCAGTAGTACAGCAAACGCCCCGAAGGCACTCAACTTCCCTATGCCAGGTAATACTTATATGTATCTTTATATCCCTTGCGCGTTTGTAAAACTTTTATCACGATTTCATGCAGTCCACACCGTTGCAACTTAAGAATATATTCCTAAGGCGTCAGCCGGGGTTTTACCACCGGAACTTTCTGGGGATCATTAGTCGAACAGAGTCCATCATGTCATATATAACCGATCACCATATAAGCCTAATAAGACACAAACTATCTTAAGATTAATTGTTATTAAATAAGATGTTGTAAACATAATGGAAGGGGAAAGAAAGCGGAACGCGCCGAGTGGAAGACCGAGAGACAAATAAGTTGGGAAAATTAACAGGGATGTCGGAAGAAGAACTTTCGAGGAGGAAGAGAGGTAGCATTAGATAGGTAAAGCTGCAGGGTTGCAGTCAACCGATCTTTGGGTGGAAAGACCGATGGTGTCCTTTGAATCCGTCATTTACTTTTCACAAGAGACCATGAAACCATCTTCGTTTAAACAAAGGTGAGAGAATCAAGTCCCCGGAAACTCATTGCGTCGGGATTGTTTGAATGAAGTTAGAAAGAAAAGACATTTGCCTGTCACTGGATCCATATTCATTTTGCGAACGGCCATTATTATCTCGATCGCGCGTGCCGCGAGCTCGCCGGCGAAGAAAGGGCAGACAATGAAGAAAGGGGAAACTGGAGTCGCTCGAAAGGCTTTTTGTTCTCAACGACAAATATTATCGTTCCTCACAGCCCTTGACCTTCAGCCACAGGTAGATGAACGGGAGATTGACTGTCGAGGCTCTAGTTGCCCAACAAGAGAAGTTTTCCGGTCATTCATCTTTCCGGGAAAGGTCCTCTTTGGTTTCATATTTAGACCTCACTGGTGGTATGTTACAATCTCGAAAACCCGATGAGATATGCATCTACGTGTAAACCCTAACTGTAAATTTCATGGGTGAGCAAACAAATCCTACGCTGGTGTTTCTAAGACCCAAGCACCTGAAAGACTTTTATGTTTTAGAAACAGTGTAGGATTAATGGAATACCGCCCTTTGTTAGCGAATCCCCTTCCCTTATTCCCTCTTCTTACCACTGTCACCTCTCCACTCTACCGCTTACCGTGAGCAGTCGTGTATTTTTTAAGTGGTTTCCTCTAATAATATATGTACAGATAGAACAGCAGAGGGGGGAATTAATAAGCTATTTTGGGGAAAAACACTACGTTTACATGCTTACAGGTATTGAACACATGTAATTCGTCAAGAATATGAAGCACGCAAGAAGATTCGCCAGAGGGAACTTTAATACATCCGGGCATCCGATAATAAGACAATGATGAACTCAAGAAATAACAAAGAATGCCCCGCCCTACAAAATATCTCTCTCCTCATCTTCACAAGTTTCCTAACAATGTACAATCATTTTATCTAAAATATCCTTACTTTTCCTACCCCTTCCTCCCTTATCCACCGCTTAACCAGGACTCCGTCTTCAGATTTCCCCCAACGAGTAACTGTCTCTCATATCCTAACATACCCCACGCTTCGTCTGTTTATCTCTCTTCCCATTTTATCTTCTCTATCCTTCGCCAGGCCACACCTACGTTCCTTCCTCTGGGACCGAACGTTCGTGGCTATGCAACACCTACAACACAAATTTTCTTCGATAACTTGGTGAATTAATCCTAAAAGTTCTTTATACCGTTAAAATAAATTCGTATTTTCTTCCGTGCCGCAATTAATTATTTGAAAAATATGTTACAAGTAATCTCCACAAAAACTTTTTTTCAGTTATCTCTACTTTTATGGAAGCCATCATAAAACATCCAATAGCTACGATGCAGTGAGACAAATAGACATTTTTGAGGTAATTTCCATGTCTCTTTTATTCTCTTATTATATTATGCCTAAGAAATAAATGTAATAACTTAGTTCTTATTTTCGGGCGTGCCAATGGTTTAATTATTTTTCTCATAGTTAAGGTGCAATCTCATTCGATCATCGTATATTTGAACTTTGTATCAAAAGATTTAATTCTTTTAACATTAATTTATTCACAACTTTTACCTGGATTAAAACTAACACCTTGAAGTTATTACCGACATAAATTTTTAACCTGTTCCTATTTAAGAACAAATGTTCTTCGTTGACCGAAAGAAAGAATGTAAGTACTTACTTCTATTTTTGATTTCATTTGGAACGGAGGTAAACTACGGGTAGCTAGTTGGACTACGGAACTGAGGTTCACCGGTTCGAGCCTTGGAACTGGCAAGTTTTCTCGGTTTGAATTTACACCAAATTTCGATACCGGTACCTACAACTTCGATACACGTGACCTCTGGTGGAAGGAAGCAGTTTCACCAGAAGGCATTGACGGCGCATTGGTCCGAAATCAAGAGTTGAGGGCGAGAGTGAAATTCACGGAATCGGTCTCAGCACTACGATGTGGAAGGCGATGAAAAACCACATGAAAATACCACACACATGCCCTAGAAAATGCACCCTTGGCATTTCAAACCATTTCAATTTCCGGATTAAAGCACTAATGATGATGATTATTGATTTGTAAAATGCAAGAAGCGACAGAAATTCCGTAAAGGAAAAGTGGGAGTGTGAAGAGGCCGCCTCCTTGTTCGGCAGCGCTCTTAGGAATATACAGCAAGGCAACTGAGGCGTCGAATTTTTGACGAAAATCTACTCAGGCTGTCCAGTGAGAAAAATATTGTCAAGTAACTGACAACTACGAAAAACCGAATTACTAAAAATATGGAATATATATTTTGATCTTCATAAACTAGGTTTTCCAAAGTGGGGAAGGGAGACAATGAAAACAGATTATATTTGGAAAACCAAACAAAAAATTAAACCATCAATCAGAGGTGCCCTTCTATCTCTCGAGTTCAAAGCTATCCGCGTGACCTCGGTGGCATCTTATATCGCAAGGTTCAGCACTCCTCATGAATAAATGTTTCATGAACGTGAGAACGAAGCTTTTTTCAGCTCAAGGATTTTCATTATGACGCTTACGAACCCAGTAATTCCGACAATCAACATCTTCCCTTGGTATACTTGCTTCCCTATACTATAGACATCCCCATCTTATAAAATTTGGAATAGCATGTGCTTTATTGGCGCGCAAGCCTCTCTAGACGGGAAGGTATCCATAAGGGACTTACGGGGAGAAGTAAATAAAAGGTTAGCGTGAAAGTTAATATATAAAGTAATTTCGTCTAGGAGAAATGGGGAAGAGCGTAGATTGAAGGTCTTTAAAATTTCCAAGTGGAAAAAGGATAGGATATAGAAAATATAGAATGAGTGGATAGGAAGTCAAAGCAAGAAGCATTATATATGTTAGTGAAGGAGAGAGGGTGAGGCAAATCCGAATGCAGGAAAAGTACATGGCAGGGAGACAAAAGGTAACGGGAAGACTAAGATCGTGCTGGAAGGCGAAATAGGTAGCACAGGCATACGGAGGCAAGGAGTAGGCATTCTGAATGGTACGAGGAAGTAATCAAAGCTGAATGGAGAGAGTTTCTTTACGTGTTCATAAATGGTAGAAACTTGTAAAGCCGCAACTATGGCAGTAATTTATATTTCACATTCCGGAAGGCTACCTAAACTTCTTAGTATATAACTGAGGTCATTATCAGCATCAAAGCTTCGAATATCAAATATTAAATATACACCTTAAACAGTGGCCTCTATTTTTCCTTTGGATATTTCAGATTAGGAGGTATTTCGTATTTCTATGCTTACGCGTTTTTGCCATAGGCATGTAATACACAGATTACTTTCATCGTTGCAGGTTCAACTCAGCAGCAACTCATAAACATTATTCTGCCATTTTAAATGTAGACTAGAATATTAGATTAGCATTATCTAAACTGACATTTAAAGCCATTGGTCACTATTTACAGTCCTCGGTGCGGCGGGATAACGTCCTCATCTGTCAACCCGTCGCGGGAGGTCGCGGGTTCGAATCCCGACTAGGTAGATTTTTCTATCTCCATCGAGGGCATGGATGTGTGTGTTTCGCCATTTTTATTTAAAAATGTTATGGTTTCCACTGTAAATTGGCCTCTTAATGCTGTATGTGGGCGATTGGGAAAAAAAATATTATTTCACCCAAAAAATAAAAGTTATGCAATGCGCACATTTCCGTAGAATAAATGAAAGGATATGACTTATTTCTGACAATATTCCATTGGAAGACCAAGACGGTTCCCGCAAAGGAAGACCATGGTTTGACGTTTATATTTTAAGATATAACTCAGAAAAAAGTCGAAAATATATCTAGGAGCCACATTTAGTACTATTTGACTATGAAGAGTCTTTTGATAATGTCAATTGGAATAAATATGGCAAAAATGGTAAATATATGCTTCCAGAAGTAAGTCTGACAAAAATTCATATATAACATTACAAACAATTGTCAATTGAACAAAAATCACAATTGACCACTGGAGAAAGGAAATTCCAAATAGAAATTAATCGAGGAATGAGACAAGGATCAGCCTATTTACTACTCTCCACAAAATGTACATAAAGGAGCTTATGACAGAATGAAAAAATAAACACAGTGAATAATATGCGAATTAATCGCGGAGTTTATAAATCGAATATACTTTATTGTATGTGGATGATGTATTTACCTTCCAAAATAATGAGGACAAACTACAAAAATATGAAAAAAAGGAATAACGTACTACGTATTTTTCCACTAAGATTTTTAAGCTGGTATGACTAGTTTCAACGCTACGGCGTCATATTCAGGTACCTATACCTGAAGATGACTCCGTAGCGTTGAAACTAGTCATACCAGATTAAAAATCTTACTGGAAAAATACGTAGTATCTCTCTTCTCAGAAATGGATGTCCACATAGTTATGCCTGAAAACATAGAATACAAAAATATGTTTATTGATTGCATAAAACAAGTCAAATATATAACTTTAAAATATCAATAAAAAGACTCAAGCCATGGTCTTCCAGAGAAACTCATCAAGGAGATATAAAATAGTCCTGGAAGATCTATCATAGGGCCAAGCATTTTAAATACATAGGACGCGACATCTCATATCGAGAAGACCTTGATATAAAAATAAAACAAATACTTGTGTATGAAACCGTGGCAACACGAAAAGAAAAGAGAAACAATATCTCTCCTCACAATTCTTTCGGACCGGAATGTTGGGGTCCAAGGATGAAAGATCTTCGTCAGATAGAAACTTAAGAAATGAAGTCTTGAGACGGGTAAAAGGCTACACACGATTGGAGAGGATAAGGAATGAGAAAAAATAAGGAAGGAATTAGGAGTGAAACCTGATACGGTGGAAGCAGCAAAGCATGAGGAGAAATGGAAAACCCATGTTTTAAGAATACCAATGACAAGATTACCGATGGTAGCATTGGATTGCCAACCAATGATAAGAAAAACACAGGGAGACCGATGGTGAAGTCAGAACAGCCTAAGCCTGGAAGGCCAGAAGAAAAAGAATAACAACAGTAATATTCAAGGGATGTCCTTTTAATTGATAAAGTTCAACCAATTTAACTTTATCTTGGTACTGATGTTGATTTGATTGATGATTTATAAGTATGGTTAGATGTTTATATATATATATTATATATATGATATATATTATATATATTATATATATGATATATATTATATATATGATAAATATTATATATATAGTGGGCTTAAATCAGTCTTTCTTTCTTAATCACAAACATTTATGGGTAGTAGAAACATAAATGAGCAGAAGAAATTCGTTAACAGCTGAAGTCAATTAAGCGCTTAATTCATAAACTAATATTTTGCGAAAATTGAGCAGTTTAATTATGTTCAATCTTTTGCAATTTCCTGAAGGTTCAAGGTCCCATAAACACTATTTCCGTAATGGGAGGGTATGACCATCGAAAACAACTCACCCGGAGTACTTGCTTAAAGCTACGCTTGAGAGGAAGGTGTTCGGCATTCGTTCGTGTGAGAGAAAACCTGAAAAAAGTCTCCTGCTTAGAACAGTCGAGTTTTACATTCCCTTAGCGTATAATCTTTCCAAGGTGCATAATCAAGAATTATGACTTGTAATACGACCACTCTATCTGCGACTAAAATCCTCTTAATTAAGACCACCCATTAGCATTTCCAGTCTCGAGCTTTCGTATATTTATATTTAGCTGCCATGGTAAGGAATGCGTATTTTTATTTCATAGTGCCCATAAAACGTCAAATTTCAGCCATAAAAAAGGGGTTTAGAGCAGTTGAAGGATTTTGTAGCGTAAATTTTGTCCTTGGACGCATGTTGAAAGATAAATCACAGAAAACTGTAGAGTCTTCTGAATTTTATACTTACCTATGTACATAACGAAGAACGATTGCGCAATTGCTTAATTGACTGTGTCACCTACGCCTGTTATGATAAGCTGGTAAAAAGTTACGTAGGAATTAAGGAGTTGATGTTGGCTGGAAATTATCCTAGGGTCAGTATGGTCTCTCCATGTTACACATCTAATCCAACGAAAAACGCAAGAGGTGACTCCCAAAGAACATACAAGGACTAACGGGAGCACTATTGAAATCGTGTAACTTAGTTTATTAGGGGGCTACTTATCAAGTGACCAGTTTATTCACATTCTAGTCATTAATCTAATCTTGTGTCACTCCGCAAAGTCTTACCGAGGGGCATATAAGATATCCTGACATGTAAAATTCAAATCACAATTATCCGCTAGCTGATTTAATCGATATTGTGAAGCATGATAATTTTGAAACGGGGATCAAACTTGGCCGAGTTAGTCGAGAGAGTAAATTGATCAAGCAAAATTTCGTCTGAAAATAAAAGCTGAAACGGAGTAGTTAAATGGATGGAATTAACCCAATCATTAATGCTCATTTTTCATATGACAACATATTAGAATTCATTAATTCCTATCGGTAAAATTTTAATGCTCTGCTTTCGTTGATATTACGTAGTTTATTTCCAAATTATTTATTAGAATGGAATCTATGCCACCCGAAAATCTCCTAGCTCCCCTTAGCTCAGGAACAAAATACGATTAAAGGTTCGTCAATCAAATAGTCTACTTGGCTTGTCTCATGCTTTTTTCAAAGCCCCAAGTATAGAACGGTGAAATGTCCGTCACCTCTACACCAAATTCAAGCACCGAGTCACAAGGATAACAAATTCACCCATATACTCCAGGAGGCATGTCAAAAAATTAAGGTAGACGTGAGGGGGGGGGCTAACATGTATCGATGTATCGAATTCGGGTTGGTCACCATCTCCTGGGTTTAGATTCCCCTGTAAATCGCGATTATTGATTCAACTAGGGGAGATCTATCGCAATGGGCGTCCCAAAAGTTGCTGAAAACATGTTTATACACATAGGTAATTAAATTTTGGTCAGAGAAATTTAAAACTCCTTTGCATATAGTCAATATTATTTTACTAAAAATAACATTTTTTTAAATTTTTAACTGGTTTCATACAAATGTTGTATGTAATTACAATGATAAGGTTTCATTTGGTTTATTAGTTGTTCTGAAAGTATACGTGGGCGATAGTCACTGATACGGACAGTCTTATCACAAAAGTTTAATCGGCTTTTTAGTAATTACTTTTATCTTTAGAAAAATATAATAATATGGAACAAGAACTAGCAAAACGTCAGAGGCTGTTTTATAAAACATTACCTGGGTCGATGAAGGGAAATAAATAGCATTTGTGGAAGGATACGTTTTGTTGTGATCACAAGTTCCCACTATTTTGCTTAAAATATATAAATTACCTTACTGCTCACGGTTAGAAAGAAAACAAACGAAGTTGTGGCAGAAATTACGGATACGTCCTAACACGTGTGCATCTAGTCATTGTCTCTCTTTTATGCTAACATAAAAATTCAGAAGTAAAAACCGTCTGGGTGGATTTTCCAGTTTTAAGGATATCTGATAAGCTAAGGGAAACTTGTTTTCCCACCCACGGACCAGCCTCAAATGCTTTTTACTGCCTAATGTATGGGTACAAAATGGAAAGGAGGCCAGCGAGGAACCGAGTTACAGACTAGACAGGGGTTTTTGAATTGAAGAATATCTCTGAGAAGAATTACTTCTGAGAATTTAATAGGTGACCATGTTTTGAGGTATCGCAAATAATTTGCGAGGTCTTGAGGTCAGTGGGTAGAACTGCAGGCTACCGACGAGGGGCCCGGGTTCAAATCTCAGTGATACCTCCAGGTATTCCATGCTGAGTTATTTAGTACCAGATTATCCTGATAAACCACAGGCGCCATAGGGAACTGTCCCATACCCTGATGTGTGAATGTTCACACGCTGTTGGGTTTAGTACCAGGTGATCTCTTCCCTCACCAATCAAACCTACCTTAGACTGAAGTCTGTGGTTTTTAAATAACCTGTGAATTATAGAAGATTAATAAAATACTACATATACAAATATTGAAAATTTTCTGTATTGTCTTCTAAAACTAAAAACTTATGCGTATCAAAACTTTTCTGTTACGTTATGTCGTCTTTGGTTTGCTAAACATTTATAAAAGTGTAGATTTGAAAAGAAATTCAAGTGGCACTGAGCGAGAGTTTCTTGAAGAATAAATGCAAAAAATTATACACGTGGGAGAAGCATCGATAATGGCGTTTCCAAGCAAGTGAGCGAAGACTAAAGGGGGAAATCGGAAAACAAGTAAGCAGCAACAGAAGAATCAAAGTGCGATTACGACACGCGAAGGTACAACCGTATATGTAAAGATCGCGAACATTGAGAGAGAAAAATATTTAGTTTTCAGGAGAGCCAGAAATAGTTAGGCCTTCAATAACGGGTTCTCGGGTAACAGTACGCCGGTCTTCCGTCGCAGAAATATCTCAACCTTTCAAAATTCCACTTCCTTCATTAGCATCATAAGTTCTGCAAACTGTCTGAATGGTATCGGAATCGGGCAAAACGAAAGTCCTTCCGAGAGTTAATGTTAAATTAAAAAGAAGACCATTATTGCATATAAAATGAACTAATACGTTCTTCACCCATCGTTTCGCAAACTCGATTGCTAAAAAGGCAGTAAGAAATCATCAATATTTATGCCGCATTCTGTCGATAGATGTTTGCAGTTTTCAAAATATATTAATTAGACGAAAGAAAAATAGAATTTTGACTGAAAAAACACTTTATCGAGGCAAAATATTAACAAGATACGAGTAACAACAAAATAAAGTGTTTATAATATTTCTAATAAATGAAAGTTAACCTGAATAACTATAAGCTTCCGTAAAGTGTTGACACACTTCGCAGAAAAGCTTCTAATACATTTTGATCCGAGTGACGGAACAATTTCTCAGAGGGAGAGAACAAAGCTGTTTTCGGGTTTGAGAACACAATTGAAAGACACTGATAGCTAGTTCACTTTTTCTGAAGACTTATCACTTTGCTTTTGCCACACAATCAAAGAGATTGCTTGTTTTTTTTACGGTTCCGGAAGAATTATCTAAACGTACCGGAAAACAATTCATGGAACGTGCGTACTATTGAAGTTGATTGAAAATGAAGTATCCTTGAAACAGATCTGAATTCTCAAAGGAATAGAATAATATTTGTTTGCAGTGTATTAGAAGTGATTACTCACGATTTCTCATTTTCTATGACAGGCCACGACTGTAGACCTATTTCAAAAGAACAATGGCAAACAGTAGCTAACAAGATAATTATCCTAAAACAACCGAAAGAAATTGTTATGCTAAACATAAGTCAAAACTTGGCTGACAATAAAAAGACAACCATCAAAAGTATGTTAATCCTGATTTATGTTTGAGATAACCACATTTTTATGAATGACAGTGCTAATGATTCATAATATTTACAACACAATAATAACTTTTTTAAATGTTTTAATTACGGTGGAGACTGGATATTTTCGAAGCGGTCTCTACTAGTTGTTTTCACAATAACATAATCTTTGAAAACAAATTATGAAGTGTCTGTAAAATCTTGAATACCTCCTTTAAACGTTGTAGCTATATCGAATTATAGAATTTTACTTATATTTTTGTGGAATTTGGAAACAATGGGAAGATTTCAGAATATCATAAAATAAATCAGATTCTGATATAAATTTACGATGCATTAAATTCAATACATGCGTAATTAATTTAATCATGAGAACATTTTTAAAAGTTTGCAAGGGAGGTCTTCAACTTAAATATTTTCTGTTTCATGTCAGTAAAAGTACATAGAATGTCATGTGAAAGGCCGGTGTTGAATTCCAAATCAGTATACAAGGAGCTATCAGGGCATATTCAATACCTATTACTACTAACAATAACGAGAAGAAAAATACCTATTTTCTACAATTATTTCGTCAATATGTACATTGACGAAAAAAGTAAAAAATTTCAAAATCCATCTTTGACTTAAAACGTAATAATTGGGACCACTGGCCGAGTGAGTGCAAAGAAATGTTTTTACAAACCTTCTTAAAGCAGCGAGGGTGAACCAATATCCTCAGAAAATGAGTATAATATTTAAAAAATACGATAGCTCTGTTTATGTAATGTTTTTGACATTGACATGTATTGAACCAAATAATAAACCCGATTTAACGAAGTCATATGGCTGTTAAAAACTTGCTTAATTTTTTTCACGCCAGAATTTTTAACCATTTTCACATCCATAAGACACTTGGATGGGTGTCAATATATTTATGAGTAAATTGAAACGAGAAACAAGCAACAAACCTAATGTTACTGAGGTATCTTTTCTGCTAATGTTGAATGTCTTTAAAAATGTGTCTGTATCCATTATTTACATCTACATACAAAAAAATATTTACATTCACGGAAATTTAAATGGGGATTCAGGCCGAATGAAAATCGTTAGAAATTAGAAGCTTACTTTGGCTCTTGGCCTCGACTCTGTTTATGTTAACATACTATAAATCAACTGGCGGAGTTGAGGTAGTGTAAAAATATCCTTTTCACAGAGCACATATTTGTATTCCATCAAAACAGCAAACCAATGGGTGTTTCCCAGGACTAAGTCATACGATGGAAACAGTAAATATTTTAAGCTACCTCCTACTACAAAGAGTAAATCTCCCTTGACCCTCCGTGGTAATACCCATTGGTTACCTATTACTGAGCTGGGGTGGCAATTAACTTTTCTCGAATTGCTAATGTCAAAACTCTCCTCAAATTTGTTCTTCATTAATTTTATTTTATGATCATAATTATTTCCTTCGAGTTATTTATTGATTAATTAGTTGACAATAATGAACCCGTCACTTTGGCGGATGACAAAAAATGAACACTTATTCCAAACCAGCGTCATATTATTTTGCCCCCAAAATAAACTGGAGGGTCTTATACTTGAAATCTCAGGTCAAAATTAACTTTTTTCTGAAACTTCGAACAATCTCTCCTTGTATGGAACAATACACTCACTTCCACGCGAAAAAAATTCGTTGTTTAAAGTTGGAAAAATAAATCATGAGCTGGCTAGGGTTAGTCTCGCCGGCTGATAAATGGGTCGGAGGTTCGAGGTTTGCCTCCGGAATGGGTATTGTTTTCGTACAACTTCGTTTTTGTTAGATTTGAGACGCTACTTAATGCTCATAGCCGTCGAAGTACACTGAATATAAAACCAATTCAAATAAGCGCGCGATTCAATCAGATTCTGGTCTGGCGAAATGACCCGATGCAACCCTTTTATTTTACCGTATAACATACCTCTCGTTTCGAATCAAGATTCACGAAGAAATGCACGCAAATACACATCTGATAAAAAAACTTAATGACGAGATTTATACCCCCGCAAAAAGCATCACCCAGACCCGTCGCCGAGTTCAATCGGAATTTTGGCAAACTGTGTGACGTGGACGATGTAAGGGTTCGTACTTACGTAGACAGGGACCCTCGACTTGGCCACAGCGATTTTGACGACGATTTTCCTGAAGAAAATCTCGCTGCCTTTGTCGGTCAAGAGGATGAGATGCGTGGGCATTCTCTTCTCGTTGGAGAGGAGGCTGTCAACGCACCGCTCGAATAATTTGGCGAACTTGGCGGACGAGGGGAAGGAGACGTCCCCTTCCTCCGAGGGCAACGTCACGAACATCACAATGTGCACGACGCCGAGGCCGTCGGGATCGGAAATCATCGCCCTGTTGATGGCGTCGAAGGAACCGCCGTCGTGGGAAAGGGAAGACACTTCCATCAGGCCCCTGGACACATCCGAAGTCACCCAAGGCCCCAGCTTCCCCGCCGGGACGTGACTGGTGCCTCGATTGCCTCCATCCGAGCCGTCGCCGGAAGCCTGGGCGTCTAGGACGGCCGCTATGAGGGCACTAGCCTCCGTGTCGACGGTCAGATTGGTGAGGCCGCTAGACACGGCCAGCACGCCAAGGACGAAGAGCAGCAGTGATGCTGCGAGTTTCCCGATTCCGTGAACTTCACTCTCCCCCACAGCTATGGCAGTTGATGCCGGGCCGATCCACTTGATCTGCGCCATCAGTGCCTACGGTGAAACTGCTGCCTTCCACCAGAGGATGCGTGTATTGAAGTTATAGGTTCTTTTCCCGAAAATTGGTGCAATTACGTGACGATAAAATTTTCGTCGTCACCGTGGCTCGAACCGGCGACATTCGGGAACCTTCAGTTCCGCAGTCCAGCACGCTACCACTAGGTTACGTCCGTCCCCCATCCTATATATAGCACACCATAAATATACATCATCAGTCAATTCTGCAGTCCGAGCTAGGGGGAAGCACCCCCGAAATATTTTTTTTCATTTTGAGTCTTTTAAATGCTTCTTTTTATGTGTGTGTTCGTTATTTTCGTGGGTGTTTATAAATTATATAACATAATATATACTCGCACGATAACATATTATATATATACATATGTTTATGAGAAAACTCATTCGAGCACAATATAAATAACACAGCCACAGGGGTGGCGACGAAAAACACAGGACA
>WURS02430689.1:0-15846 GCA_011762765.2 Rhinocypha anisoptera | reverse complement strand
CTTTTGTTCCTAATGCGTGATCAATTTAGTTTTCTCATCGGTAGGTAGGTTTGTGTTAAAATGAAATTAAACATTCTGGATTCCCTTATCATATTTTTCAGTGTGGAATACGCTTTTTATATCATCCTCACAACTTTTGTATTCTTCCCTGTAAGTGTTCAGAGTCCTATTCTTATTTTATTGTAATTTATGAAAGATTCGCCATCTGTCTTCTGCACTTTCTAAACACGAAATTGTTTTTTGATCGGTTTTATTCGGTTTTTCCGTATCCAACAGTTGAATAATCGTTCGGTGTTTTCTGCTATCACATGTATATCCAACATCAAATTCAACGGTGCGTTCTGCTCGCATTTATCCGTTCAAGTTTTCCTCGGCATCCTAGGGCCTTGATGATTCCGCCACCGAATCCTTCTACACCTTGTGCCGCATTTTTCATGAGACCGCTCACTGTTCTCTCGAATTCGACAGTTGATACCCGAGCGCTCTGTTCGCCTGCGACCGCTTTGTTCAACTTAAACCGTCTAACAGCTGAAAACTTCTTCCGATTGCTCCCTCGTTTTGTATTTCTTCTTCCGCGCGACTGAATGTTTGCATGACTACGTGGACTATCGCTTTGTCCAACTGCTCGGGGGCACTCCTTCTGGTTTAACCATCGTGATCCTCTTGTTGCACTCCCGGCACGACTTCACTCTTCTTCCCCATTTGTGAACGGCACGATGCCCGCCCTCGCCGTCTTCTGTTTGTCTCCTAAATGCATCAATCATTTTCCGTCGCTCCCGGAGTCGACTGCCCGGATCCATTATTTTATTTCACTAAACTCTAGGACGTCTAACCCCCCGGCCGTCTTTGTAATCGCATTTCATGTCCGACTCACTCCTACTGAGCTCACGTCCCGTGCTCCGAAACCTGCATTTATCCACTAGGACTTTATTTTTTTACCCCCGCTATTTCACCGATAGTAATGTCATCAGGTTACGTTTATGCAATGCAAGACTGAATCACATGAGTATTGTGGTGGTTTCTCTTGACCTCCCACGTCACAGTGCTTCCTCCGATTCGTTCGTCTTGGCTCACGCTCTGAACTAAGTCGCTCGATGCCGAACCTTTCTGTCACAAGTGCCTTCCACCCTAAGTGACATTTATGTACGTACGTTGTAGGAGATTTTTTTTTCTCGTTGTCCCGTTTCAGAAAATATAGGACATAGTTCTTTTGAGTCGAAAATATTTTTGAATCTAACATATTTAGTTTGGTGGCGCTCAGTTACATGGTTCGATATTCCCCGGTACATCCGCTCCAACCTTTTACTTAAATCTTCTAATCTAGGCAATGATAGAAATAGTCCATCTGGTACACAATATTTCCGCATGTTGCAGTTCAATGAATAGAGCTTTTTGTCTGATATTTTTAAAAATTAATTGGAAATATGGCGATTTTTTTAATTGGACAAAATATTTTAATTTTCATTACAAATGATGGCGAATACGAGAAATGCAATGCCAAAAAAGTTCACGCGAGGCAACATTTTGACCGCATTGCAGACACGAGAATGCCTACCAGGAAGACGATGTGACTTTTCAAGCACTGTTCTTAGATGACTACATTAAATAGCGCTTTTTCCCTAAGTCTATTTTTTTCTATTTATTCCTTAATCTGTCTCGTTCTTTCTCTGCTGTCGACGCCAGCTTATTCCCAGAAACCACAATATCCTCATCAAGAGTGCAACACGCTCATTGCATATTAACCCTCAAGAAGATTTGTGTAGTAAATGGTAAAACTTGATAACTGCTTTCGCTCCACTCTTCTTATCCGCCTATCCCCTGGTTATTGAGCTTAACGTGCCTTTTAGGACGCGAGCACGTTATCTCCCTTCGTTGCTAAGGGAGATGGGAGATACGTAATAATGGTTTCATCATGTTCATAGCCGGAAAATGTTGTACTCCTCCGTCACAATGACTATAATGATGAAAATCATAATCAAGACCCAATGTCAATAATTTTATCACAATGTAACTAATATATTAAAGGTATCAATAAGGTTAACCCGGGAGGAAAATATTAGCAGTTGTTGGTTCAAAAATTGTATAGGAAATAGAGATAGCAAACGGCACCTCCTTATGGATTATATTATTTATTCACGGTGAAAAATAAAGTATGTATTGGTTATCTGAATATTTTATCGTAATAGACTATATTTAATTATATTGAAATGAGAACAACACTTTTAACTGTATCATTTCAAAGGAAGACAATGTGATATGTTGCTAATTATTAGAAAAAAAACTTATGTTAAATGGTTCTATCACCTAATGTTAGTTAAATTCATACGTACATAAAACAATTCTATGCTATTATAAATCTATGTATTAAAAAACAGTTCAATTATGACTGATTACGAGAGAGAAAAATCCTATTAAAGATCACGAGTGATTTTAAATTCCTCTTAGATCCTCCTTTTTTACTGTTCGCTCAATTTTTCTCTTCCCTGATGATCGAGACTGCATCGTCCTTTCATCAATCACTCGATATTTCTCACAGACGTCCTGAATTATTTGATGATATCCGCATCCTGAGAAACTTGGAATACTGTGAGTGTATATCCGTTCTAATCGACGGTTTCCATAGCCGCTAACATGGTTAAAATGAGCGGAAGTCTCACGAAGGAAATGGTCATAAATTAAAGCAGGCGAAATGCCTTCTGCGAATCGGTTGAGAAAACACGGCGATTTATTTTTTAAAGTTTTCGCCGTGCCTTACACATGTAAGCCGATATTATCTTTCCCAAAACCCCATTAATAATGCACAGTCGCATATAAATAAGACCATAGAGTTTCACAGTAAAGAGATTAAATGAAATTATGAAAATATTAAAGCTGGTAGGTATTGTTTGTGTTCATTTCAAATCAAGAATTACATTATTTTTTTGCGTTTTTCCTCGGCGTGTTCAAGTTCCTACTTCTAAGCTTCTCTATTACAAATTTTCACTAATAGGTCTTAGTCTCGTTTAATAGCTAATTCTGTACAATTATCATAGTTTTCTAAGTAAATCGATGCAACAGTTTAAAATGTTTTCATCCACAGTCCTGTTTCTACAAATGATTGTATGACCATGATGACTGATTTTCTGTACAATTAAGAGCGAAATGTTAAGATTTATCGTTACTACGGTAGAGGAAGATATTGAAGTATTTTGAAAAAGTCTTAACTTAGAATCACTGAAAGTTACATAATACGAGATAAAATGCTGAAGTTGCATGTTGCTGTAGCAGCCAGAAGGGAGGAAGAGATTGTGAAGCTGCACCTAGAGACTGTTTTGTACGACAGTACTGTTCTTACATACTGGTAATTAAATTGTTAAATAATAAAAAAAATATTTTCAAATAATTTTTGGAGTAAGGAAAAAAAACATCAAACATTCATTTCAACTTTTATATATGACTTGAGAATCATGTCTGAAAAACAAAAATTTTAGTGGGAAAATATTTTATCCGATTCGCCATCAGTCTAGGAACTTTGTGAGTCGTTTTTCCAAAGGCATGTCGAGATATCCATTTTCAACTTTTCACCCTAATCTCATCCACACTTAAAGACGCATTCTTGGATGATGTAGGACTAGTCTTTCAGTTTATACGCCATTCAAACGACCCTTTTCTCAATGGAAAACCATTTGAGTTCATCAGTCTTCCTTGGGGAAATTCCACTGCAAAATTACATTACACTTGGCAAATTTTTCCTTTAGAATCCCTCTGATACTAAGTACTGTGGCAAAACGGAAAATAAGGTTATTTTCTCGGTAAATCGTAGACATTTTTCGATTATGTTCAAAATAAAGAAAGAGGACCAATTCAACTATCTTTTCAGGTCATTAATCCAAACCTTGAGTTTAGACACCGGAATACTAATACTGCTATGTTATTACCCAAATCTGTTAGAGGAACTATTTTTATCCCAGGTTTTTGTTGAATTGTTCTCTGTCCATCCAATGGAACGTACTCTCCCTTATAGGCATACGTAGTGCCATATTTTCTCACGAAAAAGTAAAGACTTAAGAAGTCTTATCTTTATAAATTTACCTATTTACCTACTTTTATACGAGAAGTAGCAGTATTTCATAGCCTATCTTTAAGTAAGTGTTATTGCCGTGATCTGCAGGTAAAATTTCATTATATATATCTTTGGCGTGCAAAGGTACTTCGCCAAACCTTCTTTACGCTTAGAAATTTGTAAAAAATTAGTACAGAAAATGTAGGAAAGTGGGACAGGACATAACTATAGTCTATCTTGACATTATAATGCTTGTGTATTACGAAGTTTAACCAATGTTTGATGTTTTGGTATGAAGTTCGTTTTAGTCAGTACTCAAAACACTACCACAACTATCCTATCATACTGGAAAAATTATGTATTATATGGGAAAAATATCTCTAAGTTTATATTATATATTTTTAATATTTTCTACAGTTTTTATGACACATGAAAGAATTATTACAATATCTACGTATTGTAAAATTATTTTTTTGTGCATTTATATTAAATTAAATGTTCATTCCTTAATAAGTATGGAGTAAGTGCCTTAAGCCGTGGCTTATAAAATAATTCACTTTTTCTTATGTGTTGGAGATGATGCCTTTAAATTGATCTTAAAATGAATGTGAAGATAGTAAAGACGTTTCCATAATTACGCGACCTTAGCCCCATGGAACTGATAATATTCATGCTTCAGACATAGATTAAATTAAGTTTATATGAAATGATTGAGCGTACACACGAAGGAAAATTTCGATCATCTCAAAAGAGGTAAACACCGAATTATTATATTCAATAAATGAATAGCGGAAAACGTAAATAATACTTTTCTTCTTTCCCGTTACCTTTCTTAGACCATATTTTCATATATTAAAACAAATAATTTCCAGGTATGTTTTAAAAATAGGGCGGGACAACAGAAATATTCTTCTCACGTCAGTAGTGGTTTTTTCCTTTCACCCATCATCGAAAAATTATTAGAGTCCCACAACATATCGGGGAATTAGACCACCTGAGAATAAAACAGAGACTTAGCCACTGAAAGATGTTGTATATTTATTCTTTTCTGGCTCAATCCGCATTGTACGAATATGTACAGGGTTCGATTGCCCCCTGTGGCATGTGTGTTGTGCTTCTCCAATAGGGCTATGATTTCAAGAGGTGTGAGTTGACCATATCCGTCGAAGCACTCTATAAAACGAAAAAACTAGTACTATACTTCATTATCTTTGTACTACATTTCATCTGCAACCATTACGGCGTTATGAATAAATCTTATTTTTGTAATAATCTTACTGATCTCAAGGAGCATGACATGCTGTTAAATGTAATATAAACTTGGGTTATTCGGAATAACACCCCATTATATTATTAAACAGCTACTTCTTTATAACAGATTTAAGATGTAAATCTCGCTTCGCCCAAGCTTTCCCCTATTCAATATTATAGGTGTTGGTTTGTTATTTTGCATGAGTTTTTTTTTTCATTTTTGCAGCAATGTTTAGGGGAAATATGCTATATCAAAAAGTGTAGTTTTCCAATTGATGAAGTGATTTAGATCACGCAATAATTGCGATTAGCTCCTTTATGACCTGGTTTTTTTCTGTTTGGACAATCCTGGAAAAAGTATTTGGCAATGAATATAACCGCATTTTAATTCCACGTCTCCATAATTTTTTCGAATGAGTACATTTTTTCTTTGCAGAGATGTGTTACGTATTTTTTTTATTTAGTGTATCCGTCAGACGAATAACCATTGCAAACCATACCGAAAGGTAACCGGTTTTCCTTCGATCCCTTCAGTATCCATGTTGCAAGCCATCGAAGCTTTGCAGGTCTCGTTTTCGTTGTAAGTGTGGTCTCATGTTATCATCGCCATCTTCTTAACTTTGCCACCTCCTCTTCGTTTCCATATTTTTGACCATATTTCTTCCGTCGCCCCTTCCCGATCTACCTACCCCCCTCTCCCCCTCCATTTTCCCAGATCCACACCACACCGCCGCTTCTCCAGGTCCCCATTCCCCAGGCCACCACCACCACCACCACCAAACGACCTCATACACCCAGCTCACCGCATACATTACTCTCGGGGCAAACGCTCCCATAAATTCAGCACCAGAGACACGCACTATTTAACTACGCCTTGCACCACCCGTCTGGGCCTCGCCCCTCCCAACTCCCAGGGCAGGCATGCTCTGTGCTCTTTACACGGGCAAGACTAGTTCACAGACAAGGAGGGCAGAGAATGGATGAAGGAATAGGAGTAATTCCCCTTTCTCTTGCATTTCTACCCGAACCTGAAAGAGAATGTTGATTTTAGTAGCTAAAAAAAAACGTGGTAATATTTAACCCGAATGTGAGAAATTATTTAAATTTTAACAAATGGAATGAAACATATACTTATTTATTTCTTAATAAAGAGCATTATTTACTCTTAAACAATTTTCAAATCAATTATCTCCGCTATCCTTTGTGTATTTTTTATTATTACATAAACGTATTCATTATCGAATGTTTTATACCAGTATCTACTCTCTGCTCGCCGTCGGCCACTTAACAATTTTATACGTAAAATCTGTATTTTTATTATCCTACATTATCGATTTATTCATATGGTAGCATTTTCTAATACTATGCATGTTTTCCAGACCGTTTTTGATTTTCTTGCCATTGGACGCTTAGCAAACACATAATAGCACAGCCTCTTTCCAGTTAACTGGTTCTATTTTCTGTTTTTTTTTTACTTTTATTCAAAAACTTTTTCTCTTCCATGCAAACAAATGGGTTTCCAATATCCGTAATAAAAATTTGAGGGGATATGCTTAATGAAAGAGGAAGGTAGTACCCACCCAGTGCTGAATTATACGGCATAAGGCCTTTTCAATTCTAATTCCTGGATTTAGAGCTAAGTCCTTTACTGGGAGCCGTTAATGGTTTTCTAGGAATACTATAACCACGAAAATCAGACAGGTTGAATTACACAATTTGTTCCATATAATATTCCGAGAACCCTCAACCCATACGGCCCCAGAAACTCTACGATAGTGACGTAAGAATGATGCGCCTCTTTTTTAGGGTTGGACTGCTTCAATTTAATCTGTTCTGCAACACAGGAAGTTTTAAACTTTGAGTTTACCTGGTAGTTTTTGAAAGTTAACACTCGGATTCCTACCCAGGATCCTTGTTCAGTCGAAACGAACACCGAGTGACGCAGACCACACCCGCCGCGGCGCCTTAAGCAGTGTTCTACACTTGCATCAGCCACGTGTGATTACGTGCTCGTTGGACGCAGCGCTTGAAATTCAAAGCCATCAACAGGGTAAAAACGGGGCTCTGTGGAAGAAATTAAGCTTTCAGGGTATGTAGGCGCTGAGTAATGAGCAATCTTGAATATTTTCATGGAAATGCGCGCAGGTTTACTTGGAGGGGGAAAAGAAAAGTTTATATTCTTGCATTGAGAGTGTGGGGGTGGGAGAGTTTAGAGGGTCGGGTGCAGGGCTGCCTTGCACCTCTCTGCCACCAGGCGGGCGGGCGTGCGGGACTCGAGTCCTGTGGGGGATCGCCAAGGAGCCTCTCCGCGCGGGAGTTGGGGTTAGCGGGATAGAACGCCAGCAGGGGACGTGAGGTGAATCCACCATCGTATCTCAGCTCCACGCTTTCCTCGGAGCGCACACCCTTCACTCCCCCCGAGAGACTGCGAAGCAATAGTTAGGTCACGTGCGCCTGGGAGCTAGGAGGAAGAGGGAGGAGGAGGATGAAGTAGAAGATTCTGTGTGCGCCGGGGGAAAGAGGGGGAGGAGAGGGCACGGTTGGTCGCGGTGGAGGAGGAGAAGGATTGAGGAGGTCAGGAGGGAGATTTGTTGAGGACGTAGGGAGGGAGGATTTGCCCGGGCGTGTTTTTGGCGCTACGGGCGCGGGAGTTTTCTTTCCCTCCCTGAAAATATCCGAGAGTTACCGGAGTTTTTATGAAAGCTGAATAACTCGATTTCTTCGTCGGACCTCTCCACCTCCGGCTAAAACTACCCAAGTTAATTCCGTGGCAAAGCTTGCCGAAATCACACCCGTGAATGTCCACAAGAGATCAGGTGCCGGGATAGTACACCGTGCCTTGTGTGACTTGTAGGGTTAGTCTCCTCTCTTTCCGCTTAAAGCAATTATGCCGAGCGTTATGGCGGTCGTGAGTTTTGTTAAAGAGTGAAAGTTAATAATATCTTGAGTGCTTTTCTTGTGTCTGGAAGTTTTTTTCCCATCACCTTAAACTTTAAATTAAACTCAGCGCCTTAAGTTTGAACTGTAATATCCACTGAGATTCTTTGTTGCTTTTTTTGCATCTCTTTCTTTAAGTAGCAGCAATTTAAGTTTTGGCTTTTCTCGTGGATATTTTCCCTTGTAAATTGGCTAATTAGTCATAACTAAATTCAAAACGTAGGAAAGGGTTTAAAATATTTATTGTAAGATTTTGGGGTGAAAAACACATCGTGGGGTGGATTTGAATCGGTATCTTTCTCTCTCTATTGTTTTAGCTTTTTGAAAATCTTCGTTAACAACTTCGATTATGAAATATGAAAAGATCTCTTCGGTTTTTAAATCCGGTATCATATTTCAATTGCATATATAAATCCAATTTCTTAAATTAATGAATACACATCGGCACCTTAGTAGTTAAAAATTAGGAATCTTTGGATAAATTGACCATTCCCAACTCATATCATATTGTACTGAATTTTTTTAGCCGATCGATTATTTGGCCAAAATAACATAGTTATAAGGCAGGGTTTCATAATTTTCAGCGACATTTTTTTCTTGGTTTCAGATTTTGAAATATATTGTGGTCTGTTAACTGCATGCACTAAATAAGTAGTTTCTTTCAGTTCCATCATCGATCGACTTTATAAGTATGTTAACAGGTATAACTAAATTATACTCGTATCCTGATATGATCTAAAACTTCACAGCACTCCGAAATCAGACAAAAGAAAATGTAGCAAAAGTATTTCAGCAAATATTTCATGATTATATCTATAAATCGATCATGTTATATCTCGATTTATTTTATCTCAATTTAAATGATCTCACTGTTTTTATGCAATGGTCATGAGATGTGAGAAAACTAGCTCATTGATACATTATTCTGTCATTATATCTAATATAGTCCATAAATATGGTTCCATCTTCTTTGTACCTTGGGATTTAATTTTGATTATTCGATATAACTAGTGAAATCGAACGGATGATGTCTTTTCAAGGGGCTTCTTGAATGATATGAAACCTATTACTATTACTGCACTCCCATTTCAGGTTGCGTAATAGTACCGTGACTGTAGATGTACTTTCAAAGAAAATTATTGCAGTCAGAGCGAGATATTCAACAATTATCCTTTTTTTTTACCTCAACACTCGAGTAAAGGAAAATTCACAATAGTGGATTACACTACTGTAACAAAGTTGAAAAATACGTTCGTTTTTTATGTCTAAGGTGTTAAGGGCCCACTATATCCGAACTCTAAGTTTGGTGTCCTTCGAAAATATTCTTTGTATCTGTCATGATTCAAGTTTAAATGAAAAATTCATTTTTAAAAAACTTATTTAAAGGTTAAGGAGCGATGCTATCAATCTCCCATGAGACCCCGTTCAGAATACGCGTGAATAGAGACGGCTCAGCCAAGACCGGCTGGATTGTATTAAACTTTCTGTGGGAAGACTTAGAAAGTTATAGCGATACTTTCAAAAATCGTTGGGGGTCGTCAGAACGGGGTAGACTTGAAGCCAGGTTAAATTTATGGCAAAACTTAGAAACACTGAATTTGACAGTGACAATTCAGTAAATTATTCGCAGCCCAATCTCAATACCCCAGTCTAACATCATTTGTGATGCAAGATCAATATATTTCAAAACTATTGGAATTAAGGAATTCCTTCTTTCCCGGGAGAATATGTTACGCCGTTTCGAAAAACTAAGAGTCTTTGGAAATATTAACTTACAATACTTTTTGTTCTCATCACTTGCCTTAAACCGCTAGGTGTCTTGGTGGGTGGGAATGTATTAGATATAGATAGATTCAGATAAATTCCCATAAATTATTGATTAAAATATTTTCAGTTGCCTGCATTTAAAAGTGATGCCTTCTTTTAAAAATATCTTTCCCTTCTTGGAGACCCGGGATGTCACTTGGGAAGTCCCGATCAAGACGTTCGGTCACGTGACTCCCCTGTGCACCCTCACCATCTTCTTCCTCGGTCCACCGCGTCGAATTTCGGCGCAGTCAGTTCCCCCCCTCTTTCGGACGTACCCATTCTCCTTTTACGTATGGTTTCTGGGACTTAGTAAACCGTCCACTCACCCCAGGGTGTTTCTCGACTCAGCAGCTTAGAACGTATGGTAGGATCATGCTCTTTCTCTCTCCCATCTATCGAGGGAGTCTTCCTAGTGTTCGGAATTTGGAAAAAGGTGAAAAAAACAAAAGCAACGTACGTGGAAAATGGAAAGGAGGAAAGAGGATTGCACTAATAAACCACATCGGTATGTATAAATTGATTGGACTGCGTCAGAGAAGGGGACTTTCTAGGCGTGATGCGTTTTAGGCGGGACTGAATTTGGGGCGAATCTATTTTAATCCAAACGAGTGTTTTTGACGTTGAAATAAACATTTCGCTAGAGGTTTTAGGAAGTATAATAAGTCATTTTAAATGGATACTATTTGAAACTCAACTTCCCCTTACTCGAGAGCTCTCTTCATATCTTGGAGATGCAAATGTAAAGTGTATACAGCCCTGAGGGTTGTTTTCCTACTTCGGCTATGCCTGCCTCAAAACGCGTTGTACTACTTTCCATGTCATTCTAGTCTCTGTTTGAATTATTTTACTTTTCACCTTGTGAGTTTGTCCTGTCTTCTCCGTTTGTTCAAATAAATTAAACTCGAACGACTTTCGACGACGATCGAATCGAAGAGCGTAAGTTTCGGATAAAGGGTTTATAACCCCATTTTGTCTAGATAGTTGTCCAGAGTATTTTGCTGGTCTGAACAGCTGCCCGGCAAGCAGAAAGTCCGTGGTTTCATTCCCGGCCTTGACAAACAGTTTCTAACTTTAAAATCGGCTTCTTCGATTTATACTCCTAATAGCTCCAAATGTGCTAGACATATTATATCTTTGTATTCCTTTCCTAGTATCCTATGCTTTAGTATACGTTTTCGTCAAATGGCAATTTCTATGTCTAAGAATGTTCTTCTTTATTTGTATATTGGGCTGGAGGCCGGAAGAATAGGAAGGTGACAGGATAGGTCAGGGATTTTCTTTATGCACACCGATCTCTGGAATGCAAGCTATGATTAATCTAGAAATCTGAGTACCGTCCCTACGGTTGTGCCCCCTTTACTTGATTATGTTTCACGTATTGATAAAAATAGATACGCAGAAGTACTCCAAAGAGACAGGATGGAAGTATATGTACCTATAATAAGAGGGAAACCAATAAGACAGATATTATGTTATTTAAGACTGTAATGGAGGCCGAAAATTTGCATTTTAGATAAAATTATGGGTAGCAGGAAGTATACAGAGGTGGAGAGGATTTATGTTAAGGGGGGCTCTGTAGTTCAAATTAGGATTTCATACCTTTACATGACAAATAAACTTTCATTGGATGCCGATTAATCGTATATTCTGCCTACATAAAAAATGGAATTAATTTTCCATGATGAAAAATTTGGGAAAACGGTTCAATCATAGTGATTATTAAGTAGGAAGTGCATCTTATAATTATGCATCCAAAGTGTTCGACACTCATGTAGGTTTATGTTAGGCAGGTCGAAATGACCTTATTCAACGACGTGTCCCAATACCTAAATTACTGCTACTACTATTGATAGGCACTCTTAATCATCTTAAAACGTATCGCGGTTTTCGCCGTGCCGCCTACTGTATACACTTCGCTCTATGTTAATAGCTTTATTAGGACCCTTCATTCTGCCTATCAGCGTTATTCATTTTCTCTCGCTTTCGCAAAATTCTGCTTTTTATACGAGTCCTTTACAATACCATCTCTTGATGCTTCTTTCACCACTTTTTCCGTTCCCCTTCGTGTTGCTCCTTACAGCCAGCCTCTCCTCTCTTACAAAATCTATTACTCCTCCATTTGCTTTCTTTCTCGATTATTTTTCACCCTCCATCCTTCTCCCAATTCACATATCATTGGCTTCCCGACTGATTTCGTCCTCTCTGTTCAACGACCAAGTTTCTGCGCCAGATATTTGCCGTCCACCACGTTATAACTTTCGTCGCCTTTTCGTTACAACCCTAACAAAAATACCTCTCATCAATTCAATCAGAAAATTTTTCCTTTCTACACGGCGCAACAATTTCTCCATCTCTTTGGAAATTTTCCAGGCACTTGCAATACTCTCTCGGCCATTTCCTCCGCCATAATTGTCTCTCGGCTCAGTTTATGGTTCCTCTCCCAGTAATCCTTTCTCCCCGTGACCGTATTTACTCTCAAACATCTCTCTCCCCCTCTTTCATCATCCTAATCGTCTCTTCTGTGGCTTTATTTCGGTTCTCTTCCTCGTATTTATCGGAGTTATGGTGAGCATTCCTCATTTCTAATTTAAGAAAAGTCCACTTTTTATGGCGTACCTACGGTACAATTATCCCTTACAAATTCATTGGTAACTGACATATCGCCTTCTTTTAAAAGGCTCTTTTTTTCATTTTGGACACTTCTTACCTTATTTAATTCACTCTACTCTCAAGGACATCGTGCGTCCTTGGCAAGTGAGTTTCGTAAATCCTTCACTGGTGTTCCAATATATACAATAGTGGTAGACCAAAGTTGCATCACTGACTGAGTCCACCTTTGGTGAAATGAGTCTATAAAATAATAAAAAATAAAAATACAACGCCTTCATTGGGGCGAGATGGGTATGGAATAGTCCCGTCTCCAACCTAACCCCTTGTCACAAATACAATATTGCCAAAATAAATAAAGCGAAAGTTTTTACATACACATTGAACAAAGTTGATGCGAGAATTCTTAACCGTGTAGAAAGATATTTACAATTTTGAGGGATAGTAAGAATAGATAACAGTTACTTTTGACGAAAATACCCACTGCAGGAAAACACCCAAACAAAAATCTTTAAGGGTTGAAGGGGTGGTAGGCAGGGCTGGCCATGGTTTCCTATGCTTTTTACCTTAAACTTAGAGAATATGGTTGAGGAGCCTTGACAAGTTCTGCGATAATCAAACATAAGTGTGCGTGAAACGCATTAACTTATTTATATTCTTAGACAAACAAGCCGTATTTACCTATTCTACCAAGGATTTCAGGTGTTGATAACACAATAAATGCAAGTGATTTGGTGTGAAACTAAATTTTGAGAAAATGATATCTAGGGGATTGTGGGGAAGTAGAAAGGCTAATAAAAATATGAGGCCTTAAAGGCATAATTTTGTACAGGTAGAAAACTTTACAATTTTGATTATGTAGAATTGGTAAACTGACGGCAATGGCATTAGAAGATTAATGGAATTATTTATGAAGGGAGGAGAATTTTAATTCCCATTAAATACAAAATTAATCCGAAAATAATAGTTTGCGAAAAATATCATATATGAGTTAAATGGTTCCGAAACTTGGTCCTTGAGAAAGGGAAGTGTGTGCAAATTGGAAGTTGTTCACATGAGGGTCGGCGAAGGATGGAGAAAGTGAAGTAGAGAGAAAGGAAAACTATCATAATTTCCTTAGCAATATATGCTATTCTCTCTACATTCTTTGTTTTTGTCTTTGAAAAGTTTTGTCGTTAACTCTTTATAAATATGCGGAATTTATTTCAAATCCTAATAAAAAAATATGCTTCTCTTTGCCCCAAGTTTGCGGTACAAATTAAGATTTTCAGGTATCTCTCCCTCTGGATTAAATAAGAAAATAAATGAGTAAACATGATTTTTGCCCTAAAAGAATCTTCAAGTAATTTTTTCAGAGCAATTTTTACTATATTTTAATCCACTTTGTAATCAAAAGAGAGACATCTTTTGGAAATGCAGAAATAAGTAAATGGTGAGATGCGCATATGTACGAACGGGACTTGATCCTTATGAATTATTCTGTCAGCATTTACCTAGAAGTCTCTTGGTTGTTAAGTCCATCTTCGGTCAAAACCACACATCATCATTCTGTGGCGCTGCAGTCATTGGGTGGGCCTTGGCCTCATCCACAATTCGCCTCCAATCTTTCTTTTTATTCTTCATTATCCCCCCCTCCCCCCGCTATCCTTCAACCTGCATTGACTGCTGGTCTTTGCTGACGTCTTCGATCCACCTTTTCCTTGGTCTCCCTTTCCTTTTCTTGTTATATATCTTTCACTTAACGTTCTTCTAGGCATTCCGATTTTCTTCCATTTTCTCAATTTGTTCCATCCCCTCTATTCTCCGACCTTATATCAATCGGAAAATATCCTGCCCTTCAATTAGGTGACAGAGCTCTGAGTTATATCTTATTCTCCATGTGTTATTTTCATTTATATGTACATATAAATATATTTTCCTTAATATTTTTCGCTCAAATACTCTAAGGTATTTGTGCGAATCTGAGGTTTTCATGGTCCATTTCTCTGAACCATAGGTTACAGCTATTCTTGGAGGGGGTCATATCAATTTTTGGCTTTCTGCCCGTGTATTTTTTCTATTATTTATTTGCTTGTATCATTATCGTCTGACGCCCCCAAGTATTTGAAGTGGGACACTTCAAATTTCGTTTCCCCAATTATCAAGTCCTGAGCAGCTCTTTTGGTCTCCGAATTAGACATTACGAATCATATACTTCATCTTTTTTTATTTACAGTCAGCTCAATACTTTTTGGTTCTTTTTCTATTTCTGTGTATATTTGTTCAAGCTTGTGCGCTGTTCTTGTCATAATGACAACATCGTCTGCATATACACAGATCCGACTGGGTTTCGCGAAGATTGTTCCCTTCTGGCCAATCACATTAATAATTATATATATAGAGAGCTTGATCAAATAAAATAGCGGATAGCCCATCTCCCTGTCTCACTCCTCTATTACATTCAAACTCTTCACACTCAATATTATTAGTAAAACCACCAATCACTGCAACTTAAATTCAAACTATGGAATACATGACGTGAAAGGTGTTAATACTTTTATAATATATAGAGTTGTGCATAATGGTTTCCCTCCCATGTTAAGGATCTGAAGTTTTTGAGGTTGAAACCAAGAAAATGCGTATAGATCATTGTGCTCTTTTTCGCGTTTCTTGGGCGGTCGTCATGGCGTGATTTGTATTCACAAAAAAAATTTTTTTTTTTAACTTAAGGGACACAGTTGCACATTCTCCACGGACTAATTTATGGGCGTTTCTAGTCCTCCTTTATTCTATTCTCTGACTTTTTCCTTCTCTCTCTCTCTCTCCCTCTCTCTCTTATCCTTCGTCACTGGTAGTTGCATAAGAACCAAGTTCTCCGTTCCGCTTCGGTCGCATCTTGCATTTTTCCCATTGTAAAGCAGTCTCGCCTCTCATTGTCCACGGAGCACGATGAATGCCGTAATAAATCCATCTTCCCATCGCCCACCATTTATGCATTGCTGTTTTATTTTTGGATGTTTTTATTCCTTCTTCTCTTCCCTCTTCAAGACAGTCAACTTCTCTCCTCTTCTTTCTCGATGGTTCTTTATTTTTTCTCTCTCTCTCTCTCTCTCTCTCTCTCTCTCTCTCTCTCTCTCTCTCTCTCTCTCTCTCTCTCCCTCTCTTTCTTCCTCTCTCTCTCTCTCCCTCTCTCCCTCTCCCTCTCTCTCTCTCTATCTTTT
>WURS02430679.1:0-15846 GCA_011762765.2 Rhinocypha anisoptera | reverse complement strand
TAGGATAAATGAAACTTTGCAATTCCACAAATAACACTTTATTACGACCGGTTTCGTTCACTTGGTGACGTCGTCAGGGCATTAGTTAAGTTACTCTGATTCGTGAAGCCTGGTTTCATCGTTAACGATTTTAAAACTTTGAACGCCAGATAAATCCAATTAACAGCATCCAACACTGATTTTTTATTTGAAACATCAGGCACTCAATTATCCGAACCCACAGCCAGAAATAAAGATCTCATCATATGCTCCCTAGATAGTGTCTTACTGACCCTGTCCAATTGGTTGAGTGATTCTATATGTATAAACCGGTAACTAAGCTCCAGATGAATTTTAGGGTGGCAGGTAGTCTTATCAAGTATAAAACTGGAGATCTTTTTCTTCATGTTTGAATTGAAAATGTTTAGCCACTCCTCCACACGATGAACCCAGTACTTCACTTTCTCTGTTGTATCTCCAGGTGATTGGAAGCTTTTCAATGTTAAAATTTTTAAACATCGAGGCCTAGCAGAGTTTCCAATGTTCAATGGCCTTATTAATTCTACCATCTTGCTACGGAAAAAGATATTCAAATGCTCCTTTGACTTTTTCCCTCCTGAGAAATAAATGGGAAATCGTTAGGTGTAAAACCGCATTTAAAATCAACTAATCCAAACAAGAACTTAATTTTGTCACAAACAAAAATTTGAATTTGCATAAAACCCTTTGTAGTTTTCTTCATTTAGGAATAATATTTTGGATGGCACAGATGGGAAAAAGTCCTGTTATGTTACAGTTGTACACGCTACATACGGCTTGGTTATTTGTTTGTTTTTTGAACAATGACTTTCCATTAACCCACGATTTCCAAATTGATGTTCAACTCTCACGACACGCTGTTATACGCAATGTCTGTTTAACTTTGAAACTTCTAGCTATCCATTCGAGGCCTTAAAATCGGGTCTCCTAAAAGAATTGCGAATTCCTTTGAATTTGGTTTCACCATCGGGCCATAACGAAATATTCTTTGATCTTGTTCGTATAAATCTTCATAAAATTTTTTAACTCCTTATTATCGCTGTAAGGAGTTTTTTTTAGAATGTAAACCGTGGCATTCTGTATACTTTGCAGGGATCTTCCTCGTTGTTAATCTTAGATTGGTAATTTTATTAGTATTTATGAACATTTATACATCCTATACCATTTGTAAATATTACTACCTATGAAACATGTTATAAAACTTAAGCAAACAGGGAAGAAAACCAAAAAACACCTTAAGCAAGGAAAGCATGTCGCAAGACGTTAACAAAATATATAGCAATAAAAGATTAGGTGAATATTTAGACGTTATTCGAATTCATTTTGCCCATCATTATCATCAGTAAGCGAGGTTCAGAGAACTTAAGCCGACAATTGACGACTTATGCTAACGTAATCGAAAAATAATAACGAAGACAAAATTAGCTATTTAGAAAAAGGGAATACTAGGCTACTATTTCATAGCGTTTTTAAAAATCTCTCATCGGAAATATTCGAGTCGATACCTGATCGCTTCCAAGAGCTGATGTCTGAAATTGTTATCTCTTTTCGTGGAATCGAACGGAAACTTAAAGACATACCAAATAAACAAATCGCCAAGTCCCGATAAAATTCCTGCCGGCGTGTAAGAAAAGAAGGCATAAAAATAACGCCTTATTTAAAAACAGTATTTTACAAATCTCTAAATTAACGCACAATCCCGTTTAAAAAAGGCGACAGAGGAGATCCCAGTATTTACAGACCCATCTCCTGGAAAATCTTTGAGCATATAGATGTAAGGGGTGTAAGTAGTTGTATGTGGGTATCTCTATTCCCATAGTTTACCGATAAAAAACCAACACGGATATCGTAAGTGCAGATTTTGCGACAGCTGGTGTGTTTCGTCAACGTAATTTTGATCTCAGCGAAAGTAATGTTCAGGTCGACGCTAAATTTCTATATTTTAAAGAAGAATTCGACACAGTTCATCATAGGAAATTACTCCTAAAGTTAGAAAATAATGGCGTAGATGAGAGTGTAATAGGCTGGATTAATCAATATTTAACAGGCCGAGAAAAAATATCGTTATAGACGGCGTGACATCAGTGTTTCTTCGGGTGTTCCCCAAGGAGTGGTTTTAACCCCCCTATTATTTCTCTTGATATAAGCACTCTAATCAACAGAAAAATACGCTAACTGATATTTGGGGACATTTTCAGTCAGGAAGATGGGGAATAATTATCGAAGGGCCTAACTGCGATTCATAATTGGTGGAATTGGGAGTTAGAATTATATTTGAAAAAACAATGCATGGCGATGAACTTTTGGTGAAAGAGTAGTTCACCCGAAAAGCTTTACAGGGTCAAGGAAACATATTTAACAGACGGAGTATATGTTAAATATCTAAATAGTTATTAGAATAACTAAAGATCTGTCGTGGCTAAAACATGTTCAGAAAATTTGCGAGTAGCAAATAAAAAGTGACGTTTTTAAAGAAGATTACTTGGGATATGTAATGAAAAGGTCAAAGGGAGCTATTATTTGTCATTACGTAGACCTCATCTTAAAGATGATTCGAGTGTCAGGTTTAGTTTTGGAATTAGATCGAGTGTAACGTAGAGCAGCTAGATTTGTGAAATCAACGATTGTTATAATCATCGTAGCAATGCAACGAAGTTACTGGAATCATTAAGTTGGAGCCTTAGAAAATTAGATTGGAAGAGTCAGGTCGGGAGCCTTAGAAGAATTAGATTGGTCGTAGTTTGAAATACAGGTTACATTTACTATGTAGATTTGAGTATTTATAAATCTACTCATAAGCATGAAGAGGATAGTCAGGATAAATAATTGTATATTTTTAGTCATCTTGCATGCATATTAATGATATGTAATCTGACATTATTCCCGAATAATATGCATATTGTTCTGTTTCTAAATATTTTGCATGCAAGTAGAGTCTCGCTTTGTGAATAGTTTTGAATGGGTGCATGTGAGAACGTATGCCTGGTGGAGAACCCATCCCCTGTCACACGCCCTTGCCGCGGCTTGGAGGGTTTGTCGTAGATGTAAACGAGGATAATTCCTACAATAAGCTCAGAGAATCGAGAGGATCATTTACAGAAGGTTATAATATCGGCAACTCTGATGAGAAAGTAAAATTAAATTAGAAAAATAGACGTGAATAAATGAATTTAATGTTCGAAGGCTTTACTTCGTGGAAGCTGCTAATATTCATAGCAAAGTAAAAACAACGTTCTTTTTCACGGGCTTATTATGCATTCGTGTTTCGCGCCGACGATGCCTTATCACGGTGAACCGCATCTTATGCACAATACAACCTTTGTCATGGATGGGTGTGAGTGCATCATAATGTTTACCATGTTCTGACCGATTATCATGCGAGTGAGCATACATGTATAGCAACCGTCCTTGAGAAGTAGATCTCTCCTATTTTTGCCAGTTTTTTCTGGTCTACTAATGAAATGTGAGGCTTTATTGCTGAATGTGTGAGGGGAAAAGTCTGGTTTTTATGACGTAGTATAACAGCAGAATTCCGAGATTCAGATTTAGGGGATTTTGCGGACCATGCGTTATAAGATCTTCAGCGTTGGCAATATCATGTTTTGAATCCCTCAATCGTTTTCATTGCACGCAGGTGAGAAAAATGCATTCTAAGGCCGCTTCCATTGATTATAATTTTTGATAATGATGATAATCTCATAGACCTATGATTGAAAATGGTTCTTATGATCCGCGTTTTTCTAACTTTTAAGAAGAAAGCGTTGTTGTGTTTCTGTTGAGGTGATACCCTCGATGATGAACCTGCTTATAGTAAATCGCTCTCCTCTGAAATTGCTTCCGTAGTCTATTTTTCAGGCTGACAGTTTAATTTGTGGACACGGAAGGGGTGTGTTACCTTCCAATTTGGATCAATTTTGTTGTATTCATTATCAAAAGTGAATTTTTTCATTCCCCGCCTCTTTCTTTTAATATTTATTGAATAAATTATAGAGGTTATATAATAAACAGCGTACTTTACAGAGTACTGCTAACATAGAAGTCCGGAGATTTTTTATATATTCTCCAATAAGATTCAATTAATAGAATTTTCTGGATATATAATCCGCAGGTGAAACGCAGGTGTCGCGGAGAAAAGAACCTCGCCACAATCAGCTGAATTTTGACATTTCATACGCCGTAGGGCTTAGTGATTCTACTCATACTCATCTAAGAAGAGCAAAATTTGTAATTATTAGTGCTGTGGTGTGCATACTACGGTTAAAAAACATCCTTGTAAACATTTTAATGGGCCATATTTTGCCATGGTTATGTTTCTACTGTAGTTTCCAACATGAAAGCTGAAGTATCACTTGGACTCAGTTGATGTAATTTTTCGTGTAAGGTTTGAGTTCAAGCACTCTTAGGAAAGCATATTTGTGCGTCCCGTCTATTAGTTTTCTATAAATACGGTTATGTACTGAACTCCCATCTCCCTCTCTTTCCCGGCGTGTCACATCGGAAACCCCCGTGCGCAGCGAAAGTAAGCCTATCCATATGCAACTATTCGGCATATATTCGGTTAAATAAATGCCCTAATAAGATTTAATCATCATGCCATTTTGGATAATTATGGAATAAAGATAAGAGAAAATTACTTTTTTGAATGTTATTATGGACGGCATTACGCAGAATAGAATATTTTGGGCATGGCCTTACCGCTTTCTTATTTCTTGCACATAGTTATAACGTAATGCATGTGGTCACCGCTGTCAACACATTAAGTTTGGCAGCCATTGCCGTTCTTCTTTGGTGAGTAGGAGATCTTATTCTTCTACGGGTAACTGGATACAACTTTAAAATATTAATTATTTTTAACCTTCTTTTTCAGCAAATTATTTCGTCAGTTTTGATTTGTGTACCCTGATCGACGTCACTCCGCACTTCGATTCTAATTTATTGTCAGAAGTTCCGATTGCAAGACATCGACATTTGGTACCTTCCATAGTTTCTGGCTAGAGATTAGTTTTTTGTTTAATGAAATTTAACTCGAGCAGAAACTGTGGATGAAAGATGTCAGAATTGCTACAGCTTTTTGTGCCCAATATTTTCTGGGAAAGAGCGACCATAGTTTCAGAACGGAAACCTTGGTCGTCAGATATCCAAACTGTCACCGTCTCTTGAGCGGCCCTTGAGCGTTTTCCGTAGGTGATAACAGCACGGCGAAAATGAATCGCTTTTTTTTGCCGCTGGATTTGAGTGTTTTAGAATGTGTGTCTCTGGAGACATGGACCTTGAAAAGTGTATGTCCTGACTTTTGTTCTTTCCATGCTCTCCATACTCGTCCATGTTTGTATAAAAAAATGGTGTTCCTCTATTCATTCCGTGCAGAACTGCGGCTTGTGCGAGAAAAGATCTCGATGGGCAGCACGTTGATGGAGTGCCGGGTTCCTTGGTTCGGGACCTCCGCGCCTCCACTCAGGATGTCGCTGGCGTCAAACGGTACCCACCTATGTTCTATACTCCTCTCTAATAATGCTTCATAATCATTTATCATCTCGCATTTTGCACAGTACCTTCATTTCACGAAAGTTCACGTTTTTTTCTAGTACGAAACACATTTGCTTCTTATTCATATACCTCAAAAAGTGAAGTTCTCCCTTGAAAATATCAACCAAGAGCAAAAAAAGCTTTGAGTAAAGCGCTAAAATATCGCTTTCGAACTTGAATTTCCTCCCTGGGGTGCCTGATCTATTACTTCGGGCACATGGTCAGCTTACAGAATAGTCGCGGAAAGTGGTCTGACTGACATTTTTTTTGACTTGAGTGAATTTCGTTTTGTTTGGGGCTTCTGCATATTTGGTTGAAGATATATATTCGTAGTAAGAGACACTTCCAAATGGTTATTCGGATTCTAATGGAATTGGTTATATTGAAATAGTCGTAACCAACCATGCGCTCAAGCCGTATTAGCAAGAACTTAGTGAGAGAATAAGCTTCTTGGATTTTAGCGTAGACTATCACCTCTTGTAAATGTTTTTTTTTTAATTTTTATTAGATTGATCGTAATCCATAACGCATTAATAAATGTAAAATATTATTCATTCTGAATGGGATAATTTAATGCTATTCGAACATTTAAAAAAATAATAATGTACATATTTTTAATCTGATGCATTCCACAAAACTTCCCATTTCCACAAAATAATAATATTGGATTATTACGACCGGTTTCGTTTACATGGTAAACATCATAATAATTTTTACCTTGTAAGCAAAACTGGTTGTATTAAACCAACATTATTTTATGGAATTGCAAAGGATTTTTTATCTGTCCGTCATGAAGGAGTTCCACACGTAGCCGAAGACGATTTCTTATATTTTTAACCTGAAATGAATAACTACGCTAATACCAGCGCATAAGAAACTATCTAGATTATGCTATTAATAATTCTGAAAACGGTATTATGACAGCGTCGATATCTCACAAAAAGATAAAACAACATCTCTCTTCATTTGCTTTTTCATGTCATATTATTTCAGGGTTATATTCAATGCCAGTTAAATTTTATCACCTGGATAATAGCGCCCGTTAACTATATTGATGCTGATAAACTTAATTTTTCACAAGTAAAACAAATTTCATGTAATGTCTTCCTTTCTACCAAGAGCGTTCATGCTTTCTACGTACAAGCAGGCGTATGCATGCAGGAGGGTAAGCAAAATAACAGGATAACCTAAAATAATTGCAACATTTACAAAATAGATCAGTTTACGAAGCATTAACTTTACTGTGTTTACCTATATGACAGAGTTTTTAAAATTTAGCAAAGAATGCCTGCGAATTGTGGCGAGGCCACCGGTACACTTCAACTGCGTTGCGGGTAGCCAGCATTCACGGAGTTGTTGTTGATCGTTATATATGTAGTCTGAGCCATTGGAGATTTAAATTGATTAAATATTTTCAAATCTCCAATTTCGATGTAGTAGCTTTATTGTAAGAGCTACAACCTTATAATTGATGCAATGAAAAAACTGCGATATTGAGAATCTCAAATAATGTACCAAATTTGTTTAATATATATCCAGTTCAAAGCATCAAATGAATGCCGATGACATTTTGAATTAAACTGAATCAAATTATCAATATTACAGTTTTTAAGTCTCGAAAGCCAAAGCTCTAATATTACCAAAATCTTACCAAAGTTCACCAACAAATAATACAGGATAATAACCTTAAGTGGGAAATCATACGTAATCGGTTCTTGATACTTGGAAATTATAAGAAGAGTAAACATACCTAATGAGTGTGGTAATTTAGAATAATTGTGGTAATTTAAAATAAAATTACGCTATTTCCATAGAAAATTCTAAAAAATATCAATAAGAATTTCAGCCAAATGTCCCATCCAATCACAAAAATATGTTCCATTGTATGGGCATTCGAGGATAATGAAGATTTAAATCTATGACTTACAGTGATTAACACACTGTCACCATATTTCTTCGCACTAGCTCCTTCACGACGATATTTTCTATAAATTGAATAATTACATAGACTAGTTCCATGTCCAATTCCTCCTCACTGAGATTTGTTTCCGTAATAACAAAAACGTCCTGGAAAAGTAGAAACTTCTCGGGTTTCCCATCAGGTGATTTTTTCCATAAGAGCCAACGTTTCAATAACCGAGACGATGACCGATTTGGTTATCGAAACGTTGGCTCTTATGAAAAAAATCACCCGTTGGGAAACCCGAGAAGTTTTTACTCATTATATACACTGGGAAAGCATTAGATCTTTCATCCTGCAAAAGGTATCTATTCCAAATCTAAGTTGAGAGATTCCATTTGCATCCTGATAATAAAGTTTAAGCTTCCGTATAATTAGTTTTTTTTACCATTACGTGAAACGACTTTTTGAATACCCTGTTATATTTTATAAAAATCCACACCATTATCTAGGTGATTATGAGGCTGCTCTTACAACTTATTTATAATACTGACGTTCCTTCCATGTTCCCTCCCTTGAAACAGAAACCCCATTTAAATCACGATGCTTTTATAGAATGAAAGAAGAAGAAAAGGTTATTATTTCACGGAAAAGTGTAACTTATAATAACCTTCTACCTTCACCAGAATATACCGATTTCAAAAAGTTAAAGTTTGTTAAAACCAAATCACAAGGTACAGACATTTCTTAACATATTCTGCATTTTAACATTTCTTAACATCACTTTTTCTGCGTTTCTCACTATGACCTGACGCTTATACTTTGTCGATACCTTAAAAAATAACATTCTTTGCCCTAACCTTCCATTCTTTTACCTCAGCTACCACAATTTCCAATCCTTGGTGGTCTACATCAGATTGATTTGAAGTTTGTTTTTCAATAAGTCAATTTCATTCTCAAGTCAGTAATCAATGCTATCCCATTTCCTACCTCATCAGATTAAAGCTAATAATGAGGGTGAATAATTAATGTCATTTTTTATAAATATTTCATTCAAAAAATTGCACAACTGATTGTGATTGGATAGGGTAGATCTCAGAATTCACCCGTTGAAGTTAAGAACTTCCTTCGTAATCCTTGTATTCGGAATACTACACCAAATTGTGTTTCCCAAAGGTATCACCTAGACTTTGATGTCAGGATCATTGGGACGTTATTCCCTGTAGACTATCCCGTCTAAAAATGCTCAGAATACGTCGTAGTTATTTAAAGTAGTTCGAGTTGTCATTGTGAGAGCCACACCCTATTATTAGAAATAATATTTTGGAATAGAGATGTGACACGACTTTGCACTACAAATTTTCTTCGTAATATCCATTAGCAGATTTTGATGATTTTCCCTCTGAATGTGAATTTTCACTTATGAAAAGTTCAAATTGAAATATAGTAGCATTTTCTGGCAAAGTTAATTTAGTATTTACTTATAATCAGACTTGAGTCTTATTACAAGAGCAAATGCCTGACGCTGCAAACTTCACCTTGCTTCTGTTTCTATGCTGAAGTTTTATTTTCAAAATATTCTAAATGATTTCGTACCCATAGGTCGTGGAAATATGACATTTCTGTCTAAACGTACGCAATATTTTTGATAAAATTAATTTCCTTCAATTCCCTGCATAACAAACTTAACAGTGAAAAAGCAAGTGCTGTACCGTTAATCCTCCACAGAAATATCACAAAATTCCATCTATTAATGCCTTTCAGGTTGGTTTTTTATTAAAAATTATCAAAAGGGAGAAATACAAATATTCATCTTTTTATACATAAGCTGAAGGAACGGACACTTCTGATGGACACAGTTTTTCGTAGTTTTTCGCAGTTTTGTAATTCTCGTAGTTTTTTTTAATATCCAACTTCTTACCACACTGCAAAAACTCCTGGAGAACTTTTCTGTAAGATTTAAAGCGCGTTTTAAATTAAAAATGGAGCTTTATAACCTAATTTACAATAAAAATTGAACAATCATAATTGTTTTCGGAATTCTTGTGATGAATCATTTTTATAATATAACGACATAATCAACTCGATTCATCATTTATGCATTTCCTCATAAAAGGCCGTTCATTCACATTCATGATCACCTATAATTTCACGTAAATTGCTCTGATGCGATGAGATGATGGGTCGTAAGTTGTCCTTTTTTCCATGGCAAGAAGTTCTGTATTTGCATTTATGGAAGGTCACAGCCAAACACACCTCCTCAAATCAAAGCTCCATGTGCATATGTGATAGATAGATTTCTTCAAAATTAATATGATACACCTGAAGAATAGAAGATTAAATGATCTAACAAAAAAATGTTTGGCATTAAATGGCTGGGCATACAATCTATCAAAAGCAAACTTTTCGTTCCTTGCATTTTTCTTCATCCCTCCCCTTACGACTTAATGGTAGTCGCCAGAATGGTGTATCATGTATGCATATATGCACAATAGATGTAATTAGGATAATTACTGAGTAAGTAGGAGACTAGTTGATGAAAAATGTGTGTGAATTCCTCATCAATTAGCTTCCGGAGTCTTGAGTCAATTTGGGGTAACGATGAATAAATGTCATATGTAGATAGAATTCTTGAAAATTCGCTTGTAACGAAGAGAATATTCTCTAACTCAATCCTTTTTCTTCCCTCACCAACTAATTAGCTACTGCTATCAAGTGGAACATGTCTTACTCCTTCTCACGTCGCGTATACCAACGGTAATGCTCTAAGAATTTTTGTTATTATATGTAGATTATTTCCTCCGCTTTACTTTTGCCTTAATCTAAATTTATTCATTTTGCTCTTTATTCTTACATTCGCTCAATAAACTCAGGTTGACCGGGTTAGCCTGGTGGGTAGCGTGCTCACCGGCTAACCCAAAGGTCACGGGTTCAAGTCCCGACCGGGGCCTGGGTGTTGTGTTTGTCCAGATGGATTTTTTTCTGTGATTGGAAGAGGTGCGAAATGAACATAGCCGTCGAAGCACCGTATAAGCAAAAATACTACTAAAAAACTGTCAGTATTAGTTGATATATTTTGGCAGATAAATAGCCTCCTGAGAAACTAAAGTCGACTTTAAGACCCATTTTCTTGTGAACAAGAGTAAATCTAAAAGGAGTATATTTTAATAATGCATACAATAATGAGTATTATGAATGAACTGAAATAATTATTATTTTAATAATGAGTATTACGTTTTTGAGTCAGATATATACATCACCGAATTAAACAAAATATTATAAAATTAACAATATTAGTTGTAATTTTCACCGAATCATGCGTGATGTGGTGGAAAGGGTACCTGATGATAGCTCAGTGAGCTGAAACGTACGTCGTACAATAAAGTTGTATTTTTCTGTGGAAAAGTGCTGTTTTTTACTCTCAGTAATATTAGTTGTGTTTACCTTGCATTGAATTCGCGTTTCTCTGTCTATGATTAGGACATAGCCCTTTACCAAAGATGTCACTCCGTCCTATAGAAATCTTGCCATTTCCATTTTATTTATTAGAATGCTATACACTTTACAAAGGTGAAAAAACTTTTACGCCCCACGACCACTGGTCTTCCGTGACCTTTAATTGGCTAACCTGTTCAAATTACACATTCTAATGTGTTGGTAACTTTTTCTTTTGAGGAATTAAAATGGTTACCCTTCCTCTTCTCATTATTTACCAACATCATCAAGAATTAACATCCTTTCCCTTTTTCAGTTCAAAATTTCATGAACTGCCTATTCCTTTGAACCCTCATTTGACCTATATAACCATCGTTTTAGGATCGGAGGGATACCATGTCAGACATTCCTAATTTTTTTGAAATTATATTTTTTTTATTACTAGTTTATATATTTCATTCTATATACTTTTTCGGAATATTAAAATTATTAGGGTTCAAGAGATGAAAGGAACTTATTAAGGGCAACAACTATTAAGTGAAAACAAAAGTACAGAAAAATACTTCAGTTCTATTTCGACTGTTCCGGATTCTTTGATTGTGAAAAGTAAAATAATTCTTCTGGAAATAATGAACAATATGTATGTATGTAACATAACATAAATTTTTTTAGGTTTTATTACCAATTTAATAATTTGCTCATATTGAATCCTGTGATAATAGTGCAATGCTTCCTATGATTTTGAAAATTTAAGTCTTTTGTGGAGAGGTCACTCAGGTTAATCTTGATATCAATAATAATATTGATGTAAGTACTTTGGCAATATTAGTTAGGTAAGAGAATAAGAGATGAAAGCTTTTCAAACAACTCGAATTACTTGGAGTTTTTTAAATCATATCATGAATAATAAAATGTTTTGGTCAAAATATATTGTTAAATAATTTATCGTCTTCTATGATCTCAATACTCATGAAATCCGGAAGAAAAGTAAGCTCATATATAGGAAGTGAGAAAATAGTCAAGTAGAATGCCACCTCTCGCCAGCATTATTCAATGTATACTACTTGAATGAGGCATGGAAGTAGTAGAGCCAATCAGTATCAAAGGAATTTAAGTGAAGAAATTAGAATTTTACGTTTAACATATGGAATCGCAGAAAAAGTATGGAAGCGAGATTACCTTCAAGGATCTCACGAACCGATAGATCATCTTCATTCAGCATTCATGGCGCTTCAACCCTTGGTGGTCTCAAGCTTTCTCCACGATTCTCCTCCGCTATTTTTTTATATTCAATTATTCTCTCCAATCCTTAAATGGGCATCGAATGCGGATTTTGGGCCATCAATTTATATTAGTCTTTGTCTACCCTTCCCTCTCGAGTTAAATAACCTTTACCTCGATATTATTCTAGGCGTCCATTCTTCTTTCATTGACATTTCATGTCCCAGCCACTCTATTATCCGATTTTTCACAAATTTGACTGTCCTTCCCTTCAATTAAGTGACCTATTTATGTATGCCTTTGCCTGGCCTATCGCATTCGACCTGTATGTCTTGGATGGCCTTTCTGAGAGCTTAAGCACCCGACGGCATAGTTCTAAGGATCTCTTGGGCACAATAGCCCCCCTCATTGCTCCAAGACAGAGATACCAGCGAGCGGGTGATTAAATATATAGAGTGATGGTTTTTAAAAATAACTATTATATTTCCATAAAAGATACAATAGTTATGGAAATTATACATTAATTGTGGAAATATAATTGTTATTAAAAAAAACCATCACTCTATCATGGAATTTCACCAAGTGACGGCCGCCACAGTGAACTTTGTTACTGAAATATATATATTTCAAGAATACAATGAGAGTATAAACAAGAAGAGAACACAAATTTTAGTGTGACAATAAGAGAAACTGAGGGCACAAAGTGGAATGAAATGTTACCTGACTCTGTAATAATATTACTTACACGTTCGAACGACATTAAGAGAAGAGTTCATGAGGCTAAGAAGTAAGGACACCCTAAGAATTCATTCATGAAGAGAAGAGAATCACCGAATATTAGTTCTTTGACAAATGATGCTAGAGGCAAATACTGAAGATTAAATAGGAATTTAGATCGATGAAAAAAATTTAGGAAAAAAAGTAACTTAAAAAAGACAATATGGAGAACTACGGAAAAAAAGAATCAGGAGGAGAGGACATATCTTGAGACACCTTGAGGCTAGTTGAAAAAGAGGGGAAAACTGACGGTAAGGTATCGCGAGGAAGTTCGAGGTACATTAAAAAATTAAGTAAAATGTAAAACATAATGTTATCAGGGAATTAACACCTAATACTGTGTAATTGGAGGCCATTGACGGCTGTGATCATTAATCACCTAATAATATCTAAAGAAAAACCCTATTGGACTTTTGTTACACCCATGCCCTAGGCAGAATTTAAACCTGCTATCTGTGAGCTGGCAGGCGAGCCACCAGGCTAACTGCCGGATTTATATTTCAATTAACTTCGTTCGTCAATATTTTGGCTCATTATGCATCTACTTTTCACATGATATAATACACATATGATACACTTATACACTGATATATACGCTACAGTCATGCGCACTAATTCCCTTCTGCTACATCCAGTAAAATCATCGAGTTAAAATATATAGATTATTTATGTTTTCAAACCTTTTTTACAGTATAAATAATGTCCTACTATATAGATACGTATACTGCTTGGTCTCTTTTTTAGGGTTTAGCCATTTCTTCCTTCAGTGAAAATCGAATTAAGTTCGTACCATTTCTCAATAATATGTCTATATGTATCAGTTCTCAATAATATGTAACAAGCACACTATATTGAGTGTGCTTGTTAAGACTAAATTGATATAATTTCTTAATATATACGCCTAAGGAAATGCCAATCACATCAATTGCTTCTTCAAGTTTTGTTACGTACATGACACATAGTTTTGCATGAGAGGGTCTACCGGACGTCATGTGCAAGGAACACGTGTACCTATATATTCATTCCTACTTTGTAAGGGTCACTGTGAGTTCGCCCTTGCGCAGTACAGTGGACAGACTCCAATTGAATGTACTTGGTAATTAATAACAAGTTATGAAGTAATGTATGAAATTCCATCGCTGTTTAGTTGCATGCTTGAGGCACTTGGATAAGCTCTTTTGGAAGATAGGCGTCAGAGACCCCGACCAGATGTTGGGTGGAACGCTTAAAATGAACAATGTTTTATTTCCTCTGTTGCTACATTGGCATGAATGATGGAAGTATATATATGTACATATATATTTATTTATTTATATAATACAGGAAAACTCAGACGAGCAGCAAACACGCACACACAAAAAGAAACACTTAAAATACTCACATTGGGAAGAATTATTTCTGGGATGCTTTCCCCTTCCTCAGTCTGGGAGAACTGGCTGATGAAGTATATATATGGTGTGCTAAATTGGGGAGGAGGGAAGGTAGTGGCAAAGGGAATGGGGAGGGGAGAGGAGAAGAGTGGGTGGGTATGAGTGGCAATAAGAATGGGGAGAGAGTAACAAAGGGAATCTCTTACCTCCCCATTCTTATTGTCACTCATTCCCACCCACTCTTCTCCTCTCCCCTCCTTCCCCTCCTCACCAATATAGCACACCATATATATACTTTATCAACCAGTTCTCCCTGGCCGATGAAGGGGAAAGAATCACAGAAATATTTATTTCCAATGTGAGTATCTTAAGTGTTTCTTTTTGTGTGTGTATATAAGTGTGTGCGTGTGTGTATATATGTACCCAATCAGATAGAAATAACTCCAGTGGCGAAAGTACAACACACAAATAATATGAAAGAAGGAAAGGGATAGGAACACATAGAAGAACGAACACAGTGTGTGGTTAAACACAAAATAAAGTTAATTGTTTATTTGATTACCATACTCAACTGGAAATCGGGAGGCCCGGGTTCGAGTCCCGGTTGAGGACAAAACTTTTTATATAAATTTGTGGGTTTCCATCCTTTTTTCTTACCGCATTTTGTGTTCGTCCTGTTATGCACTGCTATCCCTTTCCTTATTTCCTATTATTTGTATTATATATATGTATATATATACATAGTTAAACTTTAACATGCCTCTGCATAAACTTATGTTTAAGACAAGCGGTATTTACATGCGTGGTCTCGTGAATACAACACATTATACATATACACATTTCGTAGTAATTTCTTGTTTATTCAAAAGTGCTAAATGAATCATTAAAAAATAAAAATTTCCGTTTTGGTATTCATATTTTGTTCCTAAACCCACTATTTTTGGCTCATCACTGGTGATACAAAATGATCCGTGAAATGGATTCAGCATAAACAAACTTTGTGTTACAGGAGAATATTCGTCAAATTCATGCTAATCTGAACAAGATCTAATCACTTTGTTCAGATTGGCATGATTGAAACCCTTGCTGTTATTCCCGAAAGAAGCACCTGAAACACAATTACCCACGTATTTTTTCCACAGTATTAATTTAGTTGATCAAAGGGAAGCAAATTGTTAATGCCTATATAATGAATTTCTTAAAAAGCCCACAAGTTAAATCAAACAACAACGGCAATAAAATTTCCATTGAAGAACAATTCAACGAAGAATTAATGGAAAAACGCTCACATTGCTGTTCGTAAAAGCTCATGAGACCTTTCCGTTTTCTCTCGTCATTTGACCCCAGGGCCTGTTCGAGAACCGGAAGACAGTACCATCATGCCTTCCGGGGCCCTGCTGGAGGCGGCCGCTCGAAAGGCAGCCGTCAGGTTGGAACTGGAGACGTGCAGGTCCGCGCCTCCCAACCCAGACGCGACGCTGGAGGACGTCTTGGATTCGCTACTGGGCTTGCCCCCTGCCTCGTCGTCGTGGTCTCCCGCCTCGCCGGCATCCCCAGCGTCTCCCCTGAAGCACCCACAGATCCTGCAGATGAGGACGG